>LQRL01180210.1:2056-20544 GCA_001703475.1 Hydroides elegans | reverse complement strand
GTATTTATCTAGAGCATATTAGCCTATAAATATTTTTACATATAATGGTCTAATTAATTATTGTAATAGATAATATATATAATATATATTTTTTGACTGAAATGACAAAATTTCGCGCTTGCGATCATTCTAATCAATGCAAACATAGAACGGCCTTCTAAACTCTGCATTTTCCCTATGACGCAATAAATACGTCATATTTGCAATCACATTATGCCCGCCTACTCAGCCCCCAACTCTATTGTTTGTTGTTTGATTGACACTTGTTGACCAGCCAATAAGAAATCAGCACAAAGTTTGAAGCTTCAAAGCTATATGCAAAATACTATTTCCGTAAAATTCCAGATTTATGTTTTCAACGTTTATTAATAAACTAATAAGTAATTAATAACTTAAACCAGCCAGTGAATAAATTCACATTATATGCTATAAACTGTTATGCATTTAGTTTTATTAAGGTTTCAAATGTTGAAAATATATATCAATGAATATTATGCTAAAATGTTCTCCTTGATTCCGTATATTAATATAGATATAAATTATCAATATTATGGGAATCCTTAATGAAGATTCAGGATGGGTAGATGTTTATTGCACGATGGGAGTCGAAGTGGAAGCACGAAGCCGGAGGCTGAGTGCATCCACTTCGACTCCCATCGTGCAATAAACATCTACCCATCCTGAATCTGAATAATGGATTCCCTTTACTACAGGGTTACCTCTGGTTTTGATGATTTTGTAATGGCCTTTTTGTTTTTAAAAAATGGGTTGATCTAAGGATTGCCCAAGAATTTGTGGACTTAAGATATTAAATGCAGGTGAATATGTGTACATGTGCTATGCATGTATTTTGAGCGTTTCGAAATAAAATGTTAATTGCAACTTACATATTATAGGTTTCGCCTGCCATGGTTTATCATATTGCAAACAAATATATAATTGTTAATTTATGATAATAAATTCCATATGTCATTCATTTAAATCGTTAAAATCAGCTGGGAACACAATTCTAATGTTTCCGTCTACCATCATTGCACCTGTTGTTTACATAATTATGTTCGAGTTCATGACGTTATGACGTTTGAGGTTTGGTTTGTGACGTAACAAATAAGCGTGAGTCCACCTGTTTAGAAAGGAAAGGCTCTCGAAGGCGACTATGCGCAAAACAAACTTTTAGTTTTTTTAATATTCATTTATTTTTAAAAAGTAAGAATGTTTTTGATTTTTCAATCGTATTACATTGAACTTGCAAAAAAATGAAAGATTACAAGTAATTTTAGGGACAAAAACGACACATAATGTTTGAAATAAGTGTTTTAATAAAACTATTAATTTCTATGTATCCATGTAAAAAGTAGATCAGGCGTTTCTACGGTCCAATACACTTTATATTTGCATCCTAGCCTTTCACTATCATTTCTTTAAAAAAATACACCTTAACCATATAGTAATGTATGCAATGATTCTGAATTGTAATTATTCTAAACAAATATTGCGACAAATATGGATGAAAAATTATTATATAGAAAATGCAATGTCTTCCCGTTTTGATTACCATTCCAATTTATCCACGCCCTAATGAATGCCTATTTGATTTTCATTTTATTTGTATATTAATGTTCTGAATAAGCAAATTGACTATATACAAATATGTATAACCAAATTTGTTTTACACAAAATAAATTGTTTGAATTTACAAAGAAAATTTAAGAGATGTTTTCTAATCTAGACTTGGTAGGAATGAAATGAAATTGCAATTTTGCTTTCACTTATAAGCTAACCATTCTTTGTATTTCTTAATAAAAAAAATACCTGATTCTAAATATGTACTTACTTTTGTTCTACGACAAATATTAGCTAAAATATAGAGGAATTCTGAATACCAAGAAAAATGCCGATTCTGACCCCACGGAATAACATTCCCAATATATCCTTCAAATGATGAATACTTGTTCGATTGTCACATTTTTAGTTTATAAATGTCCAGGATAATCTACTCGACTCGATGCAATATGAAAAGTAACAAATATGTTCGATTCACGATTCTCACGATTCTCAATGAAAATTTGAGATATGTTTTGTAGTCTAGACATGGAAAGAAGAAAATGAAATTGCGATTTTTCTTTTAATTATTTGTTAACTATTCTTAACTTTTCTTAATAGAACCCAATAATCTGATTCTAAATATGTGCTGCTTTTTGTTTCACGACCAATATTTGTTAATATATATATAAATTCTGAATACAAAGAAAAATGCCGATTCTGACACCACGGAATAGCATTCCCAATATATCCATCAAAATATGAATACTTGTTCGATTTTCACATTTTTGGTATATAAATAACCAGGATAATCTGCTGGACTTGATGCAGTATGGAAATCACAAATATGTTCGATTGATTGAAATTTTTGCGATTTCCCATGAAAATGTAAAATATGTTTGTAGTCTAGACATGGAAGGAATAAAATAAAATTGCGATTTTTATTTTAATTTTATTTTAACATTTCTTTATTTTCCTTAAAAGAACCAAATGACCTTATTCTAAATATGTGCTTGGTTTTTTTCTACGACCAATATTTGCAAAAAATTAGATGAATTTTGAATACCAAGAAAAATGCCGATTCGGATCCCACGGAATAACATTCCGATATATCAATCCAAAGATGAATACTTGTTCGATTTTCACATTTTTGGTATGTAAATGTCCGAGATAATCTACTCGACTTGAAGCAATATGGAAATAACGAATATATTGGATTGATAGAAAATTTCTCGATTTCTCATGAAATTTGAGAAATGGTTTTTAGACAGGAAAGGAATACAATGGTATTGCGTTTTTCGTTCAATTATTTGTTGAATGCTCTTTACTTTTTCTTAATAGAGCCCAATAATCAGATTCTAAATTTTTACTAACGTTTGTTATAAGATAAATATTAGTAAACATTTTGATGACTTCTAGCTACCAAGAAAATGAACAATCAGACCCCATAAAACTCTTTTTTTAATATTATTATATTAATATAGAAAAAGTATGATTTTCGCATTTTTTTATGTTCGAATGAAAAAAAATATTCCAATTTTTCATACGAATCAATACAAAATATAAATCTATTTCAGAAAAAAATGTTTTCATCAACGAAAATTGTATTGTAAATTTTCTTTGGTTACCAGTGAAGCTCAAAATCACAATTTCTTTCTTTATTTTTCTTACAAGCAGCTTTATTAAAGCTTTAGCTTTATGTCAAAATATATTTGACAGCATATCATACATGTACAAATTATCTTTAGATTCCTAATTTGATAAAGTCAGGATTTATTGAATTAGCCTTCAAACCAAGCTTCAAACTTCTTTCGTGGCTCTATTTACGATTTAATAATGAGGAGTGTTTATTGCGTAACAATGATTTGACCGTGACGCAATAATTTGCTTGACGTAATAATTGGAGCCGCTTATTATAACGTCAGATTATAAACCAAATACAAAAATTGGTGATTGAGCCCCGAGGTGGTTTGAAACTAGGTTTGATTAGGTTTGACCCACCCTTTAACACAGTGTGGACGTGATATAATTTAAAATATCGCAAAACGTTTTAAAATTATTATTTTAATATTGCCAAAAAAGAAATGACGTCGTCTGGTAATCTGACTTTCCGTTTATAATTTCATTTATATTTTCATAGATTTACATGCTCATATTTGCTATATATGTTAAATAACTGCCTTATAAAAAGTATTTCAAAATGAAATAATAAACATAAAACAGTTTGTATAGATTTATTTTCGTATACTTATATGGTATACGTAAAAAGGGCCTTCATATACACATATGGTATAAGAAACTGAAAAGCTTGTATACCTACATTGTATACGAAAGAGTGATAACGTGTTGTTTCTTGATATAACGATGTCAACAAATGCATTTTATATCTAATATTGCATATAAAGTTTTATTATTAATAGAACCAAAAAAATGCATCAAGTTTTTATGTTTCTTATGAAATAATGAAGACCAGAACATTGGTATTACGATAGGTTGAACTTCCAGTTGCGTTTTATGTGTAAAAAAATATGAAACAAAAAATATAAAAATTGTTAAAGTATGAACCAAAATCATTATTCCTCAATAGTTAAATAAACGTTTTAGGGGTATTCAGGCATATACTCACTGAAATTAGATTAAGGAATGGTTGTGGCGGTAAAATAGTTTTATATGAGATTTATATGTGAATCACTAATAATTCATAGTTTAAGATGCTTTTCTATTTTAAAAACCTGTTTGCTGGATAGATTATGAAAAATTGAAGCAAAATCACTAAAATATGAGAAGTTGTACATTGTAATTTTACAACTTTAAAGTCAGAGCCATAGAAATTCGTCAAAAATGCAAAAAATGCAAAAAATCGATTTTACAAAAGAAATGGGACGTGATAGAACATTTTAAATTTCAGATTCATAATCAGCGTGGTCGAGTTAATAAAGTAGACATAATTTCATCCGTGTATATTTTTGAGTGTAACACTGTAAGAGAAGAGTGCCTGTCTGCATCATTAGGCAAACAATTGAAAAGTTAAGGAGGTGGTTAAACGTATGTTAAAACGAAGCTTTAATCGTGCTTTCCAACGCTCGTTGTAAGCTAAAAAACGTCGGTTTTAACACGCCGCCAGACACGTTTTCGAGGTTTCCCATTATAGATACATTGTAAACACGGTATGTCAAGGAAAAAGCTTAAAGAGGCTTCCCATGTGTCCAGGCCCTTATAAGACAAATAATAAATTATCATTAATAAGTATTAGTATGTGTGCCCAATGAACTCATTTTTGTTTGTTTTACATATATGAGTGCATGCACTCACGCATGAAGTTTGGTTTTATGTCGAGTATTGTATCTGGAGACACAAATACAAGAGCACCCAAACAGTTGAAACCTATTTCTATATGAAACATATTTTTCCTCATAAGGCCTAGATCACATATATAAGTCTATTTAAATCGCCACTTAGGATTTTTACTGTTTTTATTTGTAAATGAAATCACAAGGAGCGACAGGATTTATTTTCCTTGAAATTTAACAATAAAGAAAAACAGTGGAAATCGCGACAGCCAATGAAAATCGCCATTAAATGTAACCAAGGCGTTTTTGGCCGTGTTCACGCAAATTAAATAGAAACATTCGCAATTTGTTAATGAACAGAATGCAAATTTTATTTATCAGCCGTATGTCTTAGCTATTCTAGCGCCACACATGGTATATCACTATTTTCACTTCTCGTATTATTCGAAGAATAGTTTTTAACCTTAAAAAATATCTCCCTTCGCTTTAGTGCCTGTCCAAACGTTTAGCGACGAGGGCTTTTGAAAAAGTAAATTGTTCAAAACTCCTATAGAAACACACATAAGAATTGGTGTCGCTCTTCGTCGCTCAGACTCTGTTCAGACGCTAAGGGCTTGTTCACACTAGAAGCGACACGCGACAATATACTTATATGTTCTTTATAAAATTTGCGATTTTTCTGTCGCTAGTGTTATAAAGAACATATAAGTATATTGTCGCGTGTCGCTTCTAGTGTGAACAGGCCCATACCCTTTAATAAACCGATCTGAAAAAAGTACCATTGGGTACCTCTGTTTAAATTAGTGATCATTTCGATAATGGTTAGATGTTGGCTTTTCCAAGAAAGTTGCAACTCATTCTGGCTGCATCTTTTATTCCATTTACCATTAAATATAATTTTCATAAGTTTAGAATCTCTTAATATATATCAATGTTATCATAGAATTTTTGCGTCCGAATAAATATTGAGTGAAAAAGCTCAGTGCATACTCTTGTTTTATCAAGTTCATATGTCTATAATTCCGTTCATTCATTCATGCACATTCAACAAGCTAGCCTCAAACCCCAGACCTTGACGACTCAAAACGTTATTTACTCAAATCCATTGTTCTGTTGCTATATATGGAGTCAATATATATCCAATAACTTATGATTACGCCCGTATATGCGTTATATATTATTGACCTGGAACTTGTCCATATGACTGATATGCATAATTAAACACATAAAAGTCTATCCTAAGAGCAGTCAGGCATTTAAGTTTCGACTTGTCCTACTGTGGCTTCACTGTTACGGGTTTTTACCTATCTACTACAACTGTTTCGCGTTTCTGCTTCAACTAATATGACAAAAATCACATCAAAATTAATAGCCAACTGAAATAAATAGTATGAATAGGAAAGTTATGGCTTATTTATAAATTATATAAAAAAAATAATAACATAAGTTATAGCTATTTATAGATTATAGTATATATTGTAAGCGCTTAGATGTTTATGTTTAAATATAAAAAGCGCGCATAAATAACAAATTATAGATAAAATAACTAAATTATTGTTTCGATTTAATCTCATTTCGTTATTGTTATTTGCATATTTCTCTTCTCAAAACTATTCTCACTGTTTTGTAAGAAATGTTTATTATGGATGCTCAGTAATTAATGGCTTCATATGGAACGCAAACACATATTTTACTCACCTCATAACGTTTATTTTCGCTTAAGGCCAAATTACATATATATATAACTTTTACTTAGTACCAAGTTCTTTTATTTTAAAACGGCTATAAAGTCACTCGGCATCGGTAATATAAGGGATTAATTAAGGAACAAATTAGATTAAAACTAAAATGGTAAGTTGAGTTTTATTTTTGTTATACTCCATTGAATTGAAGATGTCTGGCAAAATCAATTTATACAGATTTTATTGTCACGATATATTTTCTACAAAATATTTAGAAACGGAATTCTATTATTTCTTTTATGATATCGGTTCATTCTTTTTAGTTACAACGCTAATAAAATGACAATTTTACTGATTGCATATATTCAATCACCATTGGAGTGCCTTAACAAAATAATTAAGCACCATGTGTATGAATACTCAAACCCGAAACTCGAAAAAATGTCGTGCGATGTCGTGTATATATTTTAATTATGATTAATAAGTTGCGTTGTGGCTGTCTTAAAAACGTGTTAACAAATCGCCATTAAATATGACATGCGGTGTCATCAATGTATGTTTCTATTTAATTGAATAGTGGTGCTCGGATTCCAATATC
Source organism: Hydroides elegans (assembly GCA_001703475.1). Lineage (NCBI taxonomy): Eukaryota > Metazoa > Annelida > Polychaeta > Sabellida > Serpulidae > Hydroides > Hydroides elegans. Next base: position 13,432 of record LQRL01180210.1, on the reverse strand, counting down.
GAATCTACAAAATTGTCATCGTGGGTGTTTTTTTGTCAGCCTATAACAAACTTCTATGATTTGTCTTTAAATAATATGTACATCTTACTGCGAATTCGTAAGGATAGTACTATGTATGTCCCCTCTTTACTGTGATACCCATCTCTTTCGAGATGAGCAAATCGTTGATTAAAAATTGGGTTTAATTAAGACATCAGTTGAAACAATTTGCAGGTTATCATGGTTGCATCTAGAATAATTAGGGAAGCCGGGCGCGAATAAATACCAGTTAGACCTGGACGGGGATGCATATTTTGGCATTATATGCCATTTATTTTGTTCCTTATTTGGTCGAATGATAAATTCAAATCCGTTCCTTGAATTATTATCACTATTGCAATTCTAATTAAAGTTATTACAACTTATTCATTAGTTAAACTTTATTTTGTTATCTCGGTTTTAGGCTGACCAACTTACAGAGGAACAAATTGCTGGTAGGTTTATATCTTATGCATTTTATATTCATTTATATTCTTGCTTTACCAAATTGTGCCTAAGAACTGTTGGGATCTTTATATTATTGTCTTGTCGGTGTCCAATAGTTGCTTTGTAAATTGAATAAGTACATGGAATCGAATTAAAATTAACGCTTGATAAAGTGGCCGTTAGCCAGGAAAATGAACACATTTTAAATTCGTTATCAGAATAGAACAACTCAGAATGGGATCATATATGACTAGATGAAACGCTCAAACCAACAAATACCAAATTTTTGCCGTTTGTTTTTCTTTAAGAATTCAAAGTGACTTTATTGTCCAATACTTCTCATCGCTATTAATCTATTTTCCCCAGAATTTTCAAAGAGGCGTTCTCCCTTTTCTACAAGGAATGTGATGACACCATCACCACAAAAGAATTGGGAGCCTTCTCCCTCACAAAAAAAAAGTAATTTACTTTTTATTCCAGAATTAAAATAGGCCTTCTCTATCTTAAAACATGTATTTTTTTCAGAGTTCAAAGAGGCGTTCTCCCTCTTTGACAAGGACGGTGATGGCACCATTACCACGAAGGAATTGGGAACCGTCATGAGATCACTTGGACAGAACCCCACTGAGGCTGAATTACAGGACATGATCAACGAAGTAGATGCTGATGGTAAGTGAAAGCAGGCATCCATATTTAGATAGTTCAAGATAGTTCAAAATGTTCAAAAGCTGAATTGTAGAACATGATCAATTAAGTAAATACTGATGGTAAGTGAGAGGATTTGGAAGGTTCAAAAGGTTAAAAATAGGTTCAAAATGCTCAAAAGCTGAATTGTAGAACATGATCAATGAAGTAGATACTGATGGTAAATGAGAAGATTGGAAATGTTCAAAAGAGTCAAAATATGTTCAAAATGTTCAAAAGCTGAATTACAGGACATGATCAATGAAGTAGATGCTGATGGTAAGTGAGAGGATTTAAAATTTTCAAAATGTTCAAAATAGGTTCAAAATGTTCAAAAGCTGAATTGTAGAACATGATCAATGAAGTAGATACTGATGGTAAGTGAAAGGATTTGGAATGTTCAAAATGTTCAAAATAGGTTCAAAATTTTCAAAAGCTGAGTTGTAGAACATTATCAATGAAGTAGATACTGATAGTAAGTGAAGGGATTTGGAAGGTTCAAAAGGTTCAAAATAGGTTCAAAATGTTCAAAAGCTGAATTGCAGGACATGATCAATGAAGTCGATGCTGATGGTAAGGGAAAGGATTTGGAATGTTCAAAAGGTTCAAAATAGGTTCAAAATGTTCAAAAACCGAATGGCAGGACATGATCAATGAAGTATATGCTGATGGTGAGTGAGAGGATTTTGAATGTTCAAAAGGGGTTCAAAATAGGTGCAAAATGTTCAAAAGCTGAATGTTAGGACATGATCAATGAATTAGATAATGACGGTAAGTGAGAGGAGGCATCCATATTCAAATAGTTCAAGAAAGTTCAAAATATGTTCAAAATGTTCAAAAGCTTAATAAAAGGGCATGATCAATGAAGTAGATGCTGATTGTAAGTGAGGGGATTCGGAATGCTCAAAAGGCTTAAAATAGGTTAGAAGATGTTCAAAAGCTAAATTGAAGGACATGATCAGCAAAGTCGATGCTGATGGTAAGTTAAAGGAGGCATTCAAGTTTGATTAAGAATGTTCAAATGGTTCAAAATAGGTTCAAAATGTTCAAAAGCTGGATAAAAGGACATGATCAATTAAGAAGATGCTGATGGTAAGTGGAAGCTGGTAATCATGTTCAATGATTGTTATTGTTCAAAAACTTTAACATGTGTTCAAACGGCTCAAAAGGCATCCATGTTCTAATATTTGAAAAGTTCAAAAGGTTAAGATAGGCTCTTTTTTTTCAAAAAGCTGAATTACAGGACGTTTCAACGAATTTGACGGTAAGCTACAAAAGGATGAGCTACAAACATAAACACAACCGCTGCTCAGATAGCAGATCTTTAAAATAAGTGTGGATTGAAAATAAAAATAAGCTTATTACCCCAAAAAAACAATGTATTTGACCGAAAATGGACAGACTAAACTATATTTGAACCCTCCGAAAAAGCATCATTTCATAAAAGATATATTCGACTTAATCACAAACAAATATACATATGTATGTTATCGCTAATTATGTATTTTGTATATATCGGTAAATGCTCTCTGTGATTGATAATTTAAGGTAATGGCACAATTGACTTTCCTGAATTTCTGACGATGATGGCGCGAAAAATGAAAGATACAGACAGCGAAGAAGAAATCAAAGAAGCATTCAGAGGTATTGAATCATTTCTTAACTAACGAGAACTAAGGACCTAGAATTATAAACTAAGGTTATCTTAATTAACGTCGGACTCGTCGCCCATGCTAAAAAAAGGGGTTTTAACAAAACAGGTTTATTCTATTTATTAGTATTGTATTGCTTCTATTTTCTTCAAATAATACCATTGGTTATACCTAAAAAAAATACCAAAGCTATGCAATATTTGATGGATATATGCATCTTCTATATTAAAATAAAGTATAATGTACCATCAAATTACGAGGATATTTCCCGCCTTGTTCATAACCACATTATGTTTTTGAGACGTTAACATTAAAATATATTGTACATGAAATAACGGGAAACAAAGACTAAATCATGTTTCCATATTCTCTTTTTTTCATGAACTTATCTAAGTTTTGTATAATTATCTGTTATCAAGCAGAAAAAAAGTGTCTAAGATTAAGATAAGTTCTCACAACATATCATATTATAGATAAATCTATCATATATCTATGTATCTTATAAGTATTTTTAGTTTTCATCTATTTGAAACCATTTTTTCAGTGTACGACAAAGACGGCACTTACCGTGCTCAGATATCTATCTTTATTTATATTTTATAAATCTTTCATTCTTCAGCCGTCTCAAAATGTTTGGTATGCGCTTAGATAGTTTACTTATAATGCGCTTTATAAATCCTTATATGCATGTATGTATGTATTTCTGTAATATCACAATGGAACTTCAACTTCCGGTTTAATATAACACAATTTTAATGTTTTTTTCTTTCACTTCCGGTTCAAAGTGTTTGACAAAGATGGCAATGGCTTCATTTCCGCTGCCGAACTACGTCACGTAATGACAAATCTCGGCGAGAAGTTAACAGACGAGGAAGTAGAAGAGATGATACGAGAAGCGGATATAGATGGCGATAATCAAATCAACTATGATGGTATGTACTTAAACTACAATAGATCATATCAGAACCGCTGCTGCTGCCGCGTCTTGTCGCCTTTAATGAAAATATGTCCGTATTCGCCTTAGTACAGTTAGTATAAGAGATTATACAAAAAGTGTATATAGATGGCGATAATCAGATCAACTATGAAGATATATAGCTAATGGTAGATTCTATATATTTTTGGGTAATGTGGTGCTACAATATGAGAAAATCGAAGAGATTTTATGAGAGGCGGATATAGATGGTGATAATCAAATCAACTACGAAGATATATAGCTAATTGTATATGGTTGGGTTAATATGATGTTGCAATATGAGAAAGGGAACAACCAACTTAAGCAAATGCAAAACAATGGTGGACAGGGGTGTCATCAAGTAACTTTAACTGAAAATAGATGTTTCAAATTCCTTTTTAGAAAGCTTAGAGTTGGTTTTAAACTTAAAGTCAAAACGGAATTTGCGATAAGCTAATGCCTTCGAGTTGTTATTCTGAAAACAAGTGTTTAAATAAATAAAAATGATGATATATATTTTTTCGTTTGCAGAGTTTGTCAAAATGATGACGTCAAAGTAAACAACAGTCATATCTTCTTGCCGAGTGTCTAGAAAATTCATCACTTTAAACATATGCACCCTCAACGCGTATCGCAATAAACAATATATCGTTTTTTATGCATATTCATTTCAAAGGACTGGGGTCAAATGGCACCTTTATTTCATTTCTCTACGGTTTTAATGATGAATTATATTTCCACTTAATATTTTTATTCATGGTGTATACATTCAATTATAGTCAATTTATTAAATGAAAAATAATCATTCCTGTTTTAGGAGAAATGTTATGAGCAAACGTTGAAAAAGAAAGTTATTTGGATGGTATATGTAAATGCTTATGTTCACGTAAATGGCAGATTATTAGTATTTTGTCATTAAATATTTGTTTACCTTCATTCAGCCATAATACTAAAATATATTGTTATTCAACATAGTTTGTTTATGTTTGTGGGCGTGTATGAATGAGAGTGATTGTGTTCACGGATTTTGTTCGAACGTGGTTTTATTTATCAACTACGCGTATATTTATGTTCAAAATGTATATCGATTCATTAGAAAAAAGGTAATTAAATAACTCCCAGATTATTATATCCATCAATCTTTCCTTTTTCCTAATTAGTCAACGTCGATTCCCAAGATTGGAAGTATAATTCCAAATAGCACAATTTGAAAAACTGCAACCGAAGTGTTTTACACACGAATACTTAACTCTCATTTATATAAAATCTAATTCAGAAAATAGGTTCGTGTTATTTGAAACAAACGAATCCTTACTTCTTTTAATAATTTTGAGTAGTTATTGAACAGTTCTTGCAATAAATATGTGCGAGTTTTGTCAAATAATCCATTACTATGGATAGATATATGGTAAATATAGAATCATTGAAAATTATTGACCTATTTTAAACATATAGTGCGTATCCATAGTCAAACAAATGCAAACACTAAATTTCTTTGATAGCAATATTTTGCTAAAGAAAATCAAAATAAGAAATCGAAATGACAATATAAAGAACAATAATGTTAACGTGTCTCTTTTTCTGTTTTTCAATGTTTGTTTTGATTCAACCAATGAGTAAATGTTGTATAATTAAATCCATTAAACTAAAGTCTTGTCAGACCCCTTTCCGTCTATTATCCGTTTTTACCTTGTGAAATCTTAATCCCTAACCAATAATGTGTATTTTTGTGCATTTATAAATGTTTCAGGCAATTCGACCAACATTTTGCATTTGAATCAATTTATGTGTAAAAGTTTTCAATCTGTAGAGAATGTTAAGTGAAAAAAGGCCTAAAAAGGATAATTTTAGAAAATTGTATTGAATCATTGTCGAAAAGGATATAAAAATTTAAATATCAAACGTATAAAATGCGCATTATTTGATATGTGAAATGACTGTGATTCATTTTTAAACTTAAAATATTCAAATGTCATCCAAACAAATACCTCCTATATATTCCTATATAGGTAAGTAATATTGCAATTGATAAGATAAAATATCACTAAACAGAAAATAATAATTCAAAAGCTACCATCGTATTTCATACAAATATAGTCAATATATATAGTCAATATATATTAAATTACTGTCAAACGATATACTCTATTCAAGAAAAAAAAACAATTACTGGTTTTCAACCAAAATTGATTGCTTCTCGAACCCACTATTATAAACAGTTTGGTAGAACAATATGCCATAAATGGGTCGAGTATTTAAAACATACCAATGAGCCTTTGATCGGTTGCTTGTGGCTCGGTTTTGCGATCACAGTAACAAGCTTCTTCCATTCATTTTTAATTTTGCATCGGACCAATCAAAATCGTAGCAAATTGTTGCATGTTCAGCAATTTTTTGTTCTGTGTCCCTACCTTTGTATCCTGCTAAAAAAACGCATATTCGGAAAAACGACGAGTTAATTAAAACATAGAACATGTAGAGAGAGGCACTCAACGATTGATTTTAACAAATAATATCAATCGTTGTATTGTTAAGCTGAAGATTATCAAATATCTTTGAAATAAGTTTATTACGCTGTTTTTATCAAAAATGATTCTGAAGCTGCAAGCAAGAAAGCCAGAAAAGCTACTGCACGCAAATATACAAACTCCAACCAGAATAAAGATTGCAATAAATCAAATATGTGTTGGGTTATTATCTCACAGATTCATTTATAGAAACTTAATTTACATACATCGGCATCGGTTGATAACTTACAAACATAATAGAGGAGTAAAATAATCGTTTCTTTGTTGTGTTCTGAAAGAGTTGCAATCAAGGAAAAAGGTGCTGCAAGAATAAACGTTTACCCGAATAAATCGCTGAGTACCCTCATATAGACGACTGTATTATTTTGATCGTTCAAGAACAGAAATACAAGTGTTTATCTGAATGATAGGTAGCTTCCACAGATACTTTTTTTACAAAAAACCAAATGCATGAATAAACGTCAAAACATCTTAATAGTTAAATTGAAAGTCACACACACAACAAAACCCATGAATCAAGTGACTTGTGGATTACCTTCTAACTTAAGGACCTATCTTTCAAAGCAGAACGAGGGATCAAGAAAACCCAAGAAACCCACAGGAGGACAGAGATTAACTCTGTTGAAATTAATCCAGAAACAGCAAGAAAAATGTGTATATAAAAGCTGAACTCAGAATGACGAGGATTGGAGAATAGTTGTGAAACAAAGGTAATTCATTTGTAAAATTATGTGATCCTAGTGAATATAGATACTACGAGTGATTTTAGGTGATAAGGATAATCTACTTATATGCAAACAGGACGAAGCTGTAATAGAGTAGAGTTCATTACAGAGTTTGTGCAGGTTTAAAAAATCTTTCAGCTAAAAGCCATTGACCCAAATAGGACCAATCGCATTAGAATGGTTCCCCTACACTAAGCACTATCGTTATTAGTGTATGGTATCACCCGATGAAAAATGGGAACCATTTTTTGTATCGAATTGATTGATTGGCTTAAAGAGACACACCCCCAAATCACGTGACTGATATGGCATGTGAATAAACTGGCTTTCAGATCAAAACAAAACGGTGGATGATACCAGTCCCCATATATTTTTGATATTAGGGATGGGGACCAGTCTACAATCGCATTGCTTGTTACTGGATTGTTTACATGAAATTTACGACAGTCTAGCCTCTCTATTATCATCATCAACAATGAGAAACCAGTTAACTAATGGTAAGAATGGTTCCCTTACACTAAGCACTATCGTTATTAGTGTATGGTATCACCAGATGGCAGAAGGGGACCATTTTTTGTAACGAATTAATTGATTGGCTTTCAGATACACACCCCAAATCACCTGACTTATATGACATGTGAATAAACTGGCTTTCAGATAAAAAAAAATGGTGGATGATACCAGTCCCTATATATCTTTGATATTAGGGATGGGGACCAGTCTAACTAATAGTTAACTATTGATAACGAATAGCCACACCTTTCATGCTCCGTTTAAAGATAATAATTTTAAGCTGAACATGTGAATCAGTAGCTTTATATATTTCAAAATATGATAAATATTCTAATGGTTTGTACTTGCCTGTCATTGAACATCAGAATCGACTCAGTATTTTTACTAATCCACAACTTTCGTGGGCGATAATTTAATAAGTACGAGACATTTCCATCGAAATGTCAAGATACATAAGGTTAATAAACATTCATGGATTAGAAGATTTCTTGAATTAGCGATTATGCAAGTTTGAAAAACGATATAGCATTTTTTTCTAGGTTGTGAGTTGATTTGGTCATAAAAATAAAATTGACCGTGGAGCCCAGTGGCAGTACCACTACGTACCACTGACAGTACGAGCAATACAAGCCCTTTTGTGTCTGCCCACCTGTTAAGTAGGCCCCAAACTTTGGAGTGAAGTTGTCAGTCTGTCCTTCCGTCTTCATCGCATACTTGTACGGGCTAGAACTTTTGAACGGAAGGTCATAGATACTTGGTTTTAGGCTCAAATGAAAGGTTTCGATATGTATGAGGTTGAGAAGGTATTTCGTTTAGAAAGGTGTTTTCTGCGAAAGTGGCAATTGCGTGTTTCCTGACATTCTAATGCTTATAGTTCTATACAGAGATGAATTGCAATTTTTAGGTCAAAACTTATATAAAATGTCTTTGAATAAAATGGCCGATGATTGTAAGATATACAATTCAAGCAATAAACTTTGAGCCAAAAACATCTTTTAACATGTCATTCATGTTTAATTTGATCACTTATGACATATAAGGATGCAAAATGAAAGGAAAGTGGTTAAATAGTGCCATTTTCTTGCAGATTTAAACTTCGGCCGAAATTGATCTTTCCAGCAAATGATCGTTGTATGATGCTTTAAGTCTTTTTATTCGTTATTGAATAATTACCATAAACACAAACGGGGTGATAATGATTCATTTTTAGCCCCTCTTTTAGTGCGCATTCAGTTTGAGAGCTGTCAATTCATTTATTTCTTATTATCTTCCTAAAAACTCAATTTTAATCTAGCCGAAACACCTCGCTGCCCTCGTAGATGTTCCTTTTGACAGGTTCGACCAGATTCGACCACCATTCGAAATCGGTCGAATTCGGCCGAAATGTCCAAAAACAGCGGTTTTTCGAGATATGAGCGTGAACGGACTAGAACCTTTTAACCAAAGATTATAGAGACTCGGTTATAGGCTCAAATGAATAGCATTGATGTGTTGATGTGCCTTTTGACACCCTCAGCCCAATTCTGTCACAGGAAAACGGCCCTTTTTTTTCAAAACATGAGCATATACGAGAAATTCAATACCCCATTTGAGACTCTTTAACTGGTTTGGAGATATAAGGGCGTGTTTCTGTCATTAATACTTTCTTGTTGAAATTTGTTTGAATTCCTTTATTTTGCTTTATGTTTTAGATATGACTTAAACATGACAAGCCATCGATTATCAGGACAAGTATATAACTGCGCCATGCGGCATTGTACTGTGCAAAACGCAACTAGAACTTTATGGACGAATTTATATCGGACGAGCTCAGCACATCGGATCAAATCATTTCAGACTCATTCTTCAATACATCGGACGTTTAGTCGCCCCTCGCTTTCAAATCAAATACGTTTTATCCATTCACACCACTCAACACAATGCTCCTCAACCGGCATGTGCCGCCTAAGAACTTTCAAAAACAAAGCGGTGTCCGCGCCTTTGTCTATACGGTGTTGTTCGAGTATGGGATCGGAAACATCTTCGTTACCTCTCAAGCGAGATGATGCTGAAAGTGTTTCGCCGACGTCGGAAATATCTGCGGAATCGCCGACGTCGGAAATCCTAGCAGAGCAACAAGCCCCAGGGCTAGCGGAATTGGGCAAGGTCAGTGGAGGAAGGACGAGAGTTAATTTATTATTGTATTGCATTAACTTGGAAGCATTTTCTTTTAAAGGAAGGTGGTTTTGATTGAATGAAAAGAGGGGCTGGTGGGTTCGTTTGGAAAAGAAAGGAAATGTGGGAGTTGTTTTAACATATTACAAGTCAGGGTGAACACAACATACGAGAAAATAAGAGAATATAATAGGAGTATATGGGATTTTACGACCACCCTTTTCAGATGTGAATATTCAACCGAAAAACATGGAAAAGACATGTAATTAAATTCTGAATATTGTTTGGTCACCCTGAATGAGGTTGATGTTGTTCAGAGTCTATAGGAAATATGAGGGAAGCGGTTTTCCAATTGCATTTAGCCGACGTGGTTAACGGCCTTTACTTGCCTGTGTGTCCCACAAGATACAGAAGAAAGAACCTCATTATTTTAGAGAATGTGAAAACTATCAAATTTTTGACGGTCCGGTGAACCGACATGTACATGTACAAATTTTTATCGGTCCGGCATAAAATCACCTTAAATAATCGACAATTTTTTATCGGTCAGGCGGACCGACAAGTTTAAAACTTTGTCGGTCCGGCCGAATATTTGTCGGCCGGACCGACAGACCGCCGGTTTCAATATAATCTGTTATTGAACAAAAGAAAATTGACTTTTGTTTTGGAGGTTGTCTATATCACTTTAGAATTGAACCGACAAGCTTTCTGTCTATTTTTTTCTGTTATTTCAGAGAGCACGTGATCGAACTTCCTGTCTTTGGTCATGGATTTTGGCAAACCTTGATGTAAGTACTATGTTTAATGAATAAATTGGTGCATTGACTGTTTATATTGTTTTAATGGAAGTTTAACTCATTAATTAAAAAAAAAGAATAACACATTAAGCCCCCCTGCCCCTCCCCTGATCCCCCCCTCCCCATTAAAAAAACTATTTGAAAAAAAAACAACAACACCCAAATGTAGGCTACATGAAATAAAGTGTCATATTGCCTGGCCCACACAAAGTGAGACTATATATCTTCATGTAGTACCAAAACACATGTATAATATATAATGAATAAAATATAATATAGATATAATATAATATACAATATTCATTTGTAGGACCCGACACCTAGCTCTGAACAGCGAGCTGCCCTGGCCAAAATCGGCGGCCTAGACCCATATCAAGTTAAAGTATGGTAAGAATGTGGGCGAATATATGGGATTATGGGTTAAGGAACTTCTTGATATTGTATCAGTTTTTTTTTGACAAAAACAGGTTGCCTTTCATTTGGGTCATAGTTGTACGTTTTATGTTAAGATTTATTCTCATTACACTCTTATCCATTCTTACATTAATCATTTAACTTATCAATTAAAGATTATCATTTGAATCAATATTATAGTTACGGAGCAATTGGCTGCCGAAAACGGCAGATACTGTAATTCCCGTGTTTATAATACAGCGATTATGTGTGCATTTGAGTCTGTATGATGCCATATGTAACTTTTAAGCATTTTTCTGATTGTAATTAGAACAATCTCAACAATGTAATTATCCAATCTAAATCAAGAATTCAATTGTTTTATTTTATTTTATTTTTCAGGTTTGGTAATACAATCGATGAGAATTTGAAACGAGCACCTATTGAGAGTGACCGACCCAACCGAATGTACATCAAACAACACACTTTAGAACGCTTTAATGTGAAAAG
>LQRL01180209.1:49001-67421 GCA_001703475.1 Hydroides elegans | reverse complement strand
CTCGTGAGACACCCGGAAGGAATAACCCACGGATCAGCAGTTCAACTGTTCGGCGCCGTTTACGCCAGCGTGATCTACGGTGTCGAAGACCAGTTCGTGGGAGCATCCTTACACCGATACGTCGACGCATAAGACTATTATGGACCCAACAACGCGTGAACTGGACTCAGAGGCAGTGGAATACAGTTTTATTCTCAGATGAGTCCCGATTCTGTATTGACAGGCCTGACGGGCGCGAGCGCGTATGGCGTAGGAGGGGCGAACGATACGCGAACTGTTGCATTCGTGAACGCGATAGGTGGGGCGGACCCAGTGTTATGGTATGGGCCGGTATATCATTTCACCACAGAACGCCCCTCGTTGTTATTGAAGGGAATTTAACGGCTCGGCGCTATATTTCGGATGTCCTCGAGGAGCAAGCTATTCCGTTCATTGAGCAACATCTAAATCTTCGGATTTTTCAGCAAGATAATGCTCGACCGCACTCCGCCGATATCACTTCGGACTACCTCCGTGACCAAGGTGTATCAGTTTTGCCATGGCCTGCCTTCTCGCCAGATCTCAGTCCCATAGATCACCTATGGGACCAGCTTGGGCGCCGTGTTTGCGAAAGGGGAAACCCACCCCGCACGAGGCAGGAACTGATTAACGAACTCAGGGTAGAGTGGGATCGGATACCACAAAGGAACATTCAGACGTTGATCATGAGTATGCGCCGAAGATGCCAGGAAACGATCACAGCAAGAGGTGGTCACACACGGTATTAGAGACAGCACAGTTCGATTTTCGATCGTGTTTTGATTATGCTCGTAGACTCGGATATCGTTATGGAAACACTCTTTTTGTTTTGTTATGGATACAATAAAGATACCAAGGAAGGTAAATATACCTCATTTGTTTTCTTTCATACGCACAATTTTAAGAAAATATAAAAATAATAAGGCGATACTTTTCATTGACACACAGTATAGTAAAATAAATACTCAGGATTGATACCACGTTGCTTTTGGACTGGACATTGAGATATACTTATCTATTTATGCCCTTATGAAAGTTTTTTTCGGATTCACATTAACGTCTCGACGTCGAAAGAGCGTCCTGCTTACATCCAACTTCATGACAACGCTCTGACGACATTGTTTCAACGTAAAAACCACTTTTAAGGGCAACATGAACCGGGCCCCGTCGACGTTGCGCGACGTCTTACATAGACACACTGCATAGAGGGATACATGTATATAAATGTTTCTTAAACATTATAAAAATGCTTATTAGACAATGGTGTTACATTGTATCAGGACAATGAAATGAGAAACAGTGTAAATAATCTTAATTGAGTTTTTTTCACCTTTTCATAATTCTACTTGTTTAATCACATGCAAGAATTCTGGAATTCATCGATTAATTATAGACTCATCTTATTTTTTTTGCGCTTTGGTGGGATATGTCTTTAACTTGCAATTTAACCAGATATTATTTATAAAGAACTTATCTATAAAGAACAGCCGACTTAAATATATTATTTCAACATTTTTTGTTCATGTAATTTGAGGGATAAATAGAATAACCAGGGTTATATTCATAGTCCTGAGCTTTAAAACGAATATATATATTTTTTTTTTAAATTAAAAAAAAGTGATAACCATTTTGCATGAATGCCACAATGTTAATACGTTGTTGCAACTTATTTCGTTTATAATCTCAACTGATAATGTTGGTATATTCTATACTATTGAATTACCAATTTTAAGAACAGTCGCTTTGAATATATCTATATATAAAGAGGAACAAATTGGTACTGTCAATTACAATATGAAATATACAAATTATCTAAAAGGACGTTTTGTTATTCAATGCCGTCTATATGATGTATTTTATGGGTTATTCAAAGTAATAATTTGACAATGAATTCTTTCTTGTAATAATAATCAAGTGGATATGTTAACCAACAATAAGAACTTATTTATACATGTAATAGAATAGTTCCTCGTCGTTTTACGAGGTTTCGTCGTTTTACGAACACCATAAAATCGACTTTTTAAGGTAGAATAAGGTATCAAATGTGAACAGCATATTTCACATATGTATTGTATATAAAATCTATTGTTAAATCTTCTCCGTTGCTCCATCTGTAACACCTTAAAACCCACGTTCGTAATCCGACGAAACCTCGTAAAACTACGAGGACCTATTCTAGTTAGCATTTGAGAAGTTCAACTCATCCAAGCTTTATGAAAGAATGGTTCATATAAATTGTTATATAGAACTAATTGTGTTCTAAATGCGAAATCAGTTAAATCATGATATATGGACCAAACATTTGCTGTTTCTTGTCGGAAAATAATGATTGTCTATTATTGTGTTCCAAATGCAACCTCAATAAAACTGCAAATATAAAAAAAAACATATTATAAAATTACAAATATGCGAACAAATATATCTGGACCAAAGATATTATGTTTGGTATCAATAGTAAGGATTTCAGGATTATTAGAAAGAGTTATCAGGTGTAAGAGATAGGATCGAACTTATAAGATAAAGTTCAGTCGGTTTCAGTTTATTATAGTTTTTGCGGGCTTCTTAGAATGATAGTCCATAATACAATTAGATAAAATAGTCAATGAGCTGCCTTTAAAAGAAAGAAGTATATATGAATATAGACATTGAATGTCAAATAAATGGCCAATATTGAGATAATTCAACATGACTGTTCGTTGCAAAATATATCCGACTCGCATTATGCACCACATGAACACAACCCAAACTCCTTTACAAACAACGCTCATGTGACGTACAAAAACCAGCGCTTCAAACTTATACAGCTAAATGCAGTTATAAGCGTAAACGCATAAACGCATGGGGTGACATGAGATATCTTCCTCATGTCAAACCAATAAATGCATAAATGCAAACGCATTTACGCATAATGGCTAGACCACACTAGCGATTTTCGTCGGAGACGGGATCGCCGACTGAATCGCAGACAATCGCCGACAAAATCTCCAACCCGGCCACACTTGCGATTAAAATCGGGGACTATCGATGGTCCTGCTTATTTTTCATATCCATTTCTGAAGGGCAACCCACGACCTTATCAAAATATATGATTAAAAACATAAAACCGCCCGAAAAACTGAAATATGTAATGAATAATCTAATTTCGAAATATAGATTTTTTACAAAAACATTCCTGTATTCACTACCTGTGATCACCTGTTATCAATTATATTTCAATGTAGCGTGCTTAGCTATATATCTCCGAATAAAGTGAACAATTCTCGAGGATTCGTAAAAAAAGAAAAGGTTTGAAAAATGTCCATAAATTATGATAGCTGGAAGAAAATATATGAAAATTTGTAGATCATATTTTCTTTTTTCGTTTTGTTGCATCTATGCAATCTTAGTCATGCTCATGAAAATGGTCTGTGACGACACAAAGTTGTAACCGTCAAAATAATAGATGCTCAGATTGTGGCATTGGAAATTATTTTGTAACAATAGGCATCAATGTGGAGCACCACATAATGTATTTTTTTTAAAAGTGTTCATTTTCAAATTTAATCCAGTTACAAAATTTTCACTTTGCATTCTAGCTACAATAATTTAAGATATGCTTTTTTGTGTTTAATCTCATTCAGAGATATTAAGCTAGATATAATTAACCAAAGTATAATTTAGAATAAGTTATATAGAATCCAGGAGAAAAAACCAGTGGAGAAGAGCCCAGGTGGAGAAAACCCCAGCTTTTTGTACACTAGGAGGAAGCTAACCATTATTTTGTCAAAAGAGGAGAGAAGCCAAGGTTTTTTTGTATCATAAGTATAAAATGTATATTATTATCTATATTTACATCTAAGAATTTAAGATACGTTATTTTTTTTTTACAAAACTAACAAATTCGATTGCAATTTTGAAATTTGCACATAGTGTTTCGAGTTTAACAGTTCACTCAACAGCTCAAAGCAAGATTTAGTGAGGCGGCGCGATCACGAATGCAATTTGGGTTTAGGGTTTTCGCGTGTGAGTCTGCTTTCATGTTTTGATTGCAATGGGGTCGACAGTGGATTGCCATTCAGATAAAGGACGATTTTGCTTTCATGTTTTGATTGCAAACTGTCGTTATTTAAGCTTTCCTGTTCTGATTGCATTTCTTCGATAATTTTGATATTATCCATGATCATATGACGGGGCTCTTGATATACTAGTATAATAAAAAATATGAATGTGACATTTGATGCCTTTGACATTTTCATAAAAGACTCCGTGTTTGTAAATCTAAATTTAATTTCAGGAGGCCAAAGCTCAAATCGCATGAAATTTGAGTATATAAACCCCAATATTTTTGCAATGATTTTATATTACATTATTTATTTCAGATTTATTAATACTGGGCTTTTATACACTGGGATTTTCTCCTACTGGGGTTTTCTCCATCTGGGCTTTTCTCCACAGGGCTTTTCTCCACTGGGATTTTCTCCGCTGGGGTTTTCTCCGTCCACCGTTATATATATATACCGATGTACCATGATAATATTGCCCCCTAAATTCTTGCCCCCGGCAATAATATCATAGTGATACTATTGCCTCCCGGCAATAGTATCATAGATAAGAGGCCATGAGATTCTTGCCCCCTCCATGAGATTCTTGCCCCCTATTAATGACGTGTTATATAAATAATTTAATTGTTTTATGTCAATAGTTATGTTCTAAACTGTAATGTATACTATATTTGTTATTATAGCTTTACTCCGATGTGCAATAGTTTAATAAAATCGATAAAATAAATAGCTAACTGGCATTCCTGAAAGGAAGTGATTAAATAAATTCATATCATTCATTTTTCATTTGAGACACATATTTAAAATCAGCGTTATTTATAAGGCATCCAAAACTTTTCAAAATAAATGAAACACAATCAAATAACAAATGTCATCGTCACGACATGGGTAATGTGACTTAATTGCAATTTAGTGCCTCTGGAGTTACAAGTATCTGTGTCTTTTACTAATCCTAATCCACATTGTTTCCAATTGGGTACCTTGTTCCCTCTGTTCAAACCATTTTATATGATCATAGGTTGTTAATCTTAGCATGTCAAAATTTAAAATGATTCAAAATAATTGAAAATTATGATTTGAACATCCTATGGATTGCCAGAAATTCAGCATTTAAAAGCTACATAAATGTTCTTTTTAATTACATCTATTAACAAACGATTTTTTTTTTCAATTCATTAATCTCAAAAATATATGTTATATAATCTTAGTTTAACTATTTGACATTATTTATCAAAACATAAGAAAAATAATGATTTGAAATAGGGGACAAGAATATCACGGAGGGGGCAATTATCTCATGGCCAAAATCCATGATACTTTTGCCCCCCGGCAATAGTATCATGGGGGCAATAATATCACGCTACACCGGTAGAACTATTTCCTTTTATCATAGAAGGTGTTCCTTTTATTATTCTAAAGCCAGCTAGATGAGCTCAGCGAAAACATCTATCTACAAAAGTAGGAACACCTTCTTATTAGGGGTGCTCTTAATTTAACAAATGAATTAATTTTGAAATTGCGAAAACAAAAATGAATTCAGATGAAAAAGATTTTGCGCTGTTATCTTATGTTGATGAAAAGAAAAACAAATGTTTTATTTCACAATTATGACGCATTGACATCACGTATATAAACGACACACTATTTAGTACGAAACAATTATAACAAATAAATAACTAATATCATATCAAATCATGTGTAGTTTTATTCAAAATCGCGTCGCAAAGGTGTCCTCACTTGAAATTTTCTTTGATGTGTTTGCGATTGCCGACATCTGCGATCCAACATGTTGGATCGGGAGAAATGCGTCGCCGATCGTCGCCGACGGTCGGCGACGGAGTCGCAAAGGTGGCCACACTATTGCATTTTTTAGTCGGCGATTGCAGTCGGCGATCCAGTCTCCGACTAAAATCGCTAGTGTGGCCTAGCTATAAGACAATAGACATACAAAATCATCCAAATTCACATACCAAAAAGAAACGGATAAACGCAAATACATAAACGCAGTAACGCATAGCTATATACGCACATATAAGATATAAGGTAACATATAAGAAATAAGAAATGGCAAGCTCAAATCAGTCACCTAATCAAGCATCAAATGCTATGGCCTTCTCCCGTTCTACTTTTACCCCTTTTTGTGTTTTTAAATTCGCCTTTTTGCTATGTTCATTTTGATTAAATGACGTCGTATGGAGATGTAGGAGGTCCTCCTAATGGTGCTTTTACATACCCATGATTGGGCTTCAGAGTAAAGTAGACCATGTAAAAATGAAGGGCACCCCACGACACAATTTTCAAAAAGTTGTTAAATCACCTTCAAACAACATATCAATTATGAACAACAACAAAATAATGGTTTTTGAACATTAACATTTTGCAACAAGGTGTTCATTTTTTCCAAGCCAGCTGGGCTGTTTTTCCTTTCTAGCTAGCTTGGGACAGAAAAGGAACACCTTTTGCGAAAATTGAAATGTTGAATATAACCTATTATATATTGTTAATAATAGATTGTTATACAATTGCAAGCAGGTCTAATCAATTTTGAAACAATAATTTTCAATGTTTATTACGAAAATGAGGACATTATCGAAAAAGGTGTTCCTCAATCTGCTAAAATCTCCAAGCTAGAATGAAATTTCCAAGCCAGCTGGAATTGGGTGGGAAACACATTTTTTTGGGGAACGAACAGCTCGTGAAGTGCTCTTCAAAAATAGAGAACATGGCAGGGCCTGTGATGTATGGGTAGGGACAAAATACAGAAAAAGGACTTTAAGGCGCCGATTCAGAAGTGGTTCTTGCGATTGCCCCTTCTTGCTGTTATATGTAACAAATGAATAAACATATTTCCACGGTTTGGTTTTACTATGATATACTATTGGCGTATCGGTTAATTTCTACCTGGACCCGCGCCTGACTTATACGAAATGAGTAAATGATAATAGTTTGAATATGAGAAGGTCACCAATCAAAGCACCGCTAAAATGTAACGTATAGGCCCACTTTCATATCTTTGGATGAGATATGACAATTTGTCCTGACGTTCGGTTTTCAAAGTTAGAACTAGCTGGTACTGAAAGGACATTTTCTAGGGATGCGATACCAAACAGAACCTTTTTAAGCAGCGATATAGCATTCCCTGTATTGATGTTGTAGCGACATCGAGTTTTGCTCTCTAAGGGTTTGTTCACACGGGAAGCGACTAAACTCGACAGGCGGCAATTAACTTATTTGTTCTTTATAGGACTTAGTCATTTGTTTAGAATCGCACAAGACAAGATGTTCACACGGGAAGCGACAGGCTCAGAACCATAAATGTTTGACATTTAAACAAATAATTTATTTTGACAAGTTGAGTTGTTATTTCTTGCCGCAACAGGCGGTGCAAAAACGCAAGGGCGATTCCACACCGCCTCTCGCGTTTGTGGAGATCCTTTAATGAAAATTAACAGTTAAAAGACTTAGAATCGCCAGCTGTCGCTTCCCATGTGAACACCTTGCCGCTCCATTTCCGCGCCTAAAAAGCGTGCCGCTTCCCGTGTGAACAAGCCCTAAGGGTAAATCTGGTGGTCACCTACTTCTAATTTCCTCATTCAGTTGAAATTCAATAGGGTCATATCTGGTCTGATTGTACGATTTGATTTCTGGCATTTAGTAGATTATGAATTGAAAATCTGGATAAGACAGACTTGTGTGAAACCAAGTGCGACCAAATTGTGGACTAGGGCAGTTTGAAGTTCCTTTATGCACGTAACCCTTTTGGGCTTGGCTACACTATAAGCTTTTTCTTGTTTTATCCCTAACAAACAATGTCTCCCTATTTAATCTATTTTGGAAACTCAAAACTGAAACTTTACACTCGTGATATTTTGAAAAGCATGTCGTGTTTTCCGTTTCCCGTTATTGTACTTTTGATGCTATATCAAATGCGACAACGAACGAAAACTATCTCTTTAGTTATCAAATTTTATCCTACATAAACCTTTATATGTTTTTCCGAAATGCCACAGGTCATATTACGACTTCAAAAATAACTGTAATTTATTCAATACATTTGTCACTTTAATGTAAGTTGATAATATAAGATGCTTCGAGAGGGAGGCTGTGGATATTTGGAAAAGCAAGAATGAGAGCCAATAGAATGACAAACAAGGCAAAACTTTAACTATAGGACCATCGAGGTTATATGTCAGCGAATGAAACAAGATAAAATTCTATCTAACGAATTCCGAAACACAAACAATAAACAAATGTAGGAATATATAGGCGGTCATTTCCCAAACATATCCAAATCAGACCAATAAACATTGAATGTTTTGCGAGCAACCCATATAAGGCATGTATTTACGCTGTTTGACCATGTATGTAGAACTATTGAATGACATCATTTCTATGCATACGAGCTATTGGCTGCATAACATATATTTTGTTAATTTGGTGTTGATAAAAATTCTAAAGAATTTTTTAAAAGATATGTATAGGTGTGGCAAAAATCGCCAAAAAATACAGCGTTTTTAGATTTTAAAAAGACCAAAGAACAAAAAAGTTATTTGAGATATAAGTGGTTTGTTACGAAATTTTGTATGGTTTAGGAATACCTAGGAAGGTAGGTTAGTAAGGGGGAGCTAGAAAAAAACTTCCGAAAACCCCATGTAGGCCTATATATCACTGTCCCCCAAAAACGTCATGTATTTGGTCTAATGGAGTGGGCGGAAAAATAAATCTGTCCAATAACATTTGTCCGAGGTCCGGGTAACCCCGGTTAAATTGGTGATTAAAATGGGTATTGCGTTCAGTAGTGAGTTATGTTGGAGACATAGTAATACCAATATATCGTCCTACTAAGTTGCTAACAAATTATTGTATTGTACTTGCATAAAATTAAAGGCAAATGAAGATCTTCTGTTTTATCCTTTAATTGAAGATGATACATTGATAATGATGACATTTTGATATTGCATTTAAATCTATTTGGAAACACTTGAAGCATCTAAGAAATCGGCGACTATACATTATACAATATTACTTTTAAAATGTCAATTTCGTTAGATATTTGACCCCAAGTTGAACTTCGTTTTTGCACAATAAAACAATTTGTGCAGATTTATCTCCCAATGCATTTCGATGCTTCCACTAAATGGTGCGACAAAATTACTTAATTTTATGCGATAGCTGCTTATAGTCATAGAAAACATTGTTTATAAAATATCGCCGTTCTTTGAAATATACCTTTGAATTCCCCAGCGATAGACCCTATCAGAACATTCCGCGCGATGGTGGTTTTTGGTCAAGCTCACCAGCAATCGCTGCGTAATTAAGAGAATACATGGCCAAATAAATATCGCTTGTGATACGTTGATTACCATATTTTCTTAAAACATTCTTGCAGTGTACGCTATTGAGTCTGGTCATTCAATTCAGGAATCGGATTTGTGAACCATGAAGGGCTTCTTGCATAACGGAACTACGTAGCAGTGTTGATCGTTTCTAAACATCTTGTAATTGGTCTATCATATGGCAAATTCTTGCCGTAGCTGTTCTCAAAAATGCTGCTTATGGTTGATATGGATCTTATTTGGACTCACTTGGAATAAGAACGCGTTTATATTAACGTGGCGATACATAATGCGCCTTGCTATGAACATTAAAACATCGAAAATCGAAAGTAACGATAGGAATCGCTTCTTTAATGTTACCACACCCTATCGATGCAAAATGCGCTTCTTTTTGCTAAATACATTTATGCACTGAATCTTTTTAATGTATTCTAGGTAGCACTTTCCTTGACTTATTGTATCACAGGAAATGCGTCCTAGCGATGTGTCTTTGATCCTTACAACCCTCTTAATATAATTAGGTCGACATTAATGTATGTATATAGACCAATGAATTAGACTGTAACGGGATATGTCCGTCCCTAAAAGCTCTTGGTTTGATAACCAAATCACCTTTTACATAGCGGTTAAAAGCAATGAAAACGCCTTGTACAATTGTATTGCGAATTAATGCGATTTTTGGCTGCCAATAATAAGGATGCCAACGAGATGAACCATTTCTTGACCGTTCTTTTGTCCAAGTTCTATCGTCCTATTTGATTCTTGATCCATGCCTTATAAACCCAACTCGACAAGACGCAGAGCTAAGTCAAAGAAAGTTAATTGGTCTTTTATGTAAGTTGTCTAAACGTCATTTTCTGGGGGACGAAAGAACATGGTTAACATTCACTCGACATGCTTTTAGCGTTTATGCGTTTACCATGAGAGACTACAAGCGCGTATGGCTGCATGCTTAGGCCACGGTTTCATTTAGTTTAAAACATTTTTCACATTTCCTTATATATTTCTTATGGGCACTCAAAACGCACCTTGTGTATCAAAACACTACAAGGGTTTGGATTTCCCATACGAAATGAATTGTAAAGCACGAGAAAAGTTTCATTTTAAAATGTAAATGTAACTACGGCTTAATGTTTGTACCGTTTAAATTGGTCGAGCTCAGATATGCACTCCCAATGTTTAAATCACAAAGTGTCAACCTGAGATATAGATAAAAGACATTATTTGACCAGAGGCTAGACACATCTGACCATGAGTATAAACCTAGTTAAAGGATGAATTATCAAAGCTTTCTTATGATGAAGTCCCTTTGAACAATCACTAAAGCTGTTATGCAATATAAACCTTTCCATAACAAGAAGCATAATGATATGCCATTTACGAATTCATTTACGTCTTAACTCGCAGGACAAAGTCTTGAAAAGAAATTTTTACTTATGTCATGCATTGACAAAAGGATTCAATTGCGTAAGCGGGACAAAACGGACTTTTGTCCAGACCAGGACTTTTGGATTAATCTAGATCGAAAATAGAAACACGATAGCCTGTAAGAAGACACTGTATCATAAGGAAAAGTATACAGGCCACCAGTGTTTATTCAGAGATCGCGATTATAAATAAGCAGAAGTTTCGAATAACTGTCATGATAAACTTAAGGGAGAAACACGCATTTAACCTTTATTGGCACAAATGTCCTACTTTGTATAGTATCATGCACGGTAATACGCTGCATAACGTTGGTTCTAGGTTCATAACTGCTTAAATTTCAAATGTCAATTTACTTGCACTGGTATACAATGACAATTCTACATATATATGTATAAAGTATCAATAACGTCAAATGCATTTCGAGGATTAACATTATGTATAATTTTATCAAATGTTAATACGTTTCATTGATTCAACTTGACATAGGCTATAAAAGGCGCCGCGATGCAAGCTTGTTTTATTATTTGTCGGAAGTGTTCACATCATTCCATCTAAATGCAATTTTACAGAAGCTTCATTCTTCCGACTTATGACATCATGACGTTGCGACGACGTTATTTATTCCCTGAAATAACGTTTTGTTAATCGTTTTGCAAAGTGTTCCCTATCGGGGTTTGAGGTGTTAAAGATGCGCGGATATAAATCAAGATGCATCGAGGTATATTCTGTTGCCAAAATGCGGGTTACTATGCAAAAAAAGGCTTTCGCGTGATTTACTAAATGAACGTGATTTTGCATAAATTGTTTATAAATTGACATGTCACCCTTGATGTATGTTATAGAGTTCTACGTGTTTGGATAAATATGTCACAATGTCAAGAATTTATTATATACCAGTTAATACATTCAGAAATATATTTTTTTCTTCAATAAAAAAGTGAATGGATATTTTTGTGTTAAAACTGCGAATACAAAAGTAGCAAAATCGTGCACAGTTGACTTTAAATCGAAACACTTCAACATATAATGTAAACATAAATTACAA
This sequence comes from Hydroides elegans, assembly GCA_001703475.1. Classification (NCBI taxonomy): domain Eukaryota; kingdom Metazoa; phylum Annelida; class Polychaeta; order Sabellida; family Serpulidae; genus Hydroides; species Hydroides elegans. The sequence continues at coordinate 55,554 of LQRL01180209.1, read as the reverse complement.
AATCTAGCTTAACGTGTTAACAATAATTGGAGGATTCACGTATTATGCAAACAGTTGTGAATAGTGTATCAAATTTCCAAAATATGTTTGCTTAATCTCATAACAGAAACTCGTCGGAATGACGTTGGATAAAAAAGAATAAAGCAACGCAAGCATTCCGCTTGATACCATTTTTTAGGATTAAACATACATAATTCGAGATAAATTTCGGATAATTTTGAGTTATTTTTATGCAAGTAAGTTACTTTTCATAAATATATAATTCTGCAATATTTAAACATATTTGTTTAATGGAGCTTAATTACCAATCAAACCTTTTTTTTATTTTTATTTTTCTGTAACATAGGGCCTAGTCACATGGAAATCATTTTTCCGAGCTATTTTCAAACCAACATGTTTTTCAATGAATATTATGGGAAACTCAGAATTGCCTCTTGCTTTCAAAATGCAACACACCTTTTGAGAAAAAAAACAACAGATTGTTTGGGGAACAATCTCAAAAATCCCTCCTTATATTTTATTGAAGCCACTAGCCTCATTAGCTTGAAATATATTCATATAATATGTAGTCTTTTGAATAATATACATGTATATTACAAAAAAAAAATATTATAAAAATAAAGATTCAGGTCATAGGATATATTAAGCTATTTTTCGATAAGAAAGAAAATATATTGGCGATTAACAGTTTCTGCCACACTTTTTTCAAATGCTCGTGAAAAGTATTCAAATCCATGAAATTAGTACATCTCAAAACATATGCAATTACGTAAGCATTTCAGATCAGTTACTGATCTGCGATTAAAAAAAAAAAAAAAAAACAGATTGAGAGTGAGTTTGAATAAATCAGTGTTTGATTTTTATCCGCAATGACACACTTTCAAGCGGGTCGGCAACAAAAGAGTCTTCGTTTACTTATAAATTAGGTTTGGAATACATAACACGAGGCCCGCTGGGTGACAACCGAAAAATATATTTAGTGACTATAGGGGATCGAACCCACGACTTAAAAAATGATAGGGATCAACAGTAACATTTCTGATTGAGTCGCTGTTAAGGATTCGCAACTGAAAATCGGAACTGGCGATTGTAAACACTCATTTATGTAAGGAACCCTTTATATCGTAGATCAGTTAATTTAGGGTGAAATTGTTTTTGATTTTTCGAAAAGCTGAATTAAAGTAATATACCAATTTTAAGTTGGTATTCATATTATATCACGCACACATTTTGTACATTAAATGATTTATTTTGAGACATAACAATATTTGACCTTCAAAAATTCCCTAAACTTTTCTTTTTTTGACATTGCACGAGAATTGCCCCTGAAGAAATTGATATTTTTGTCGAATACATCAATCGATGACATACATGTACATGTAGGCCTATGTCATATTTAATATTTTCATGTGCATAATTAGGTTAAATTTTGTTATGAGGCAAGATGAAAAACATTTCATTGATTTATGTAAGCCAAATCTTTATTACATCTGATCCATATATAAGTATCAATTTTCAATCGTTGAATTATTCAATCTATGCACTGATCACGGATTTAGTTCAATTCAAAATCAGTCGTACAAACCAATTTTTATCACCATGGGTCTTCGATTTGACAATGAAATTGTTATTATTTCTCTTAGCGATAAAAATAGCTTGCTCTTATTTCAAAACCCTTATTCTAACGTGTCGACATTATTCCGCTTCGTAAAATATGTGCTGGAACGAATTTTGTTTTGTTTTAAAATTTTTGTTCGAAATGCAATGCACGTCCGATTAATTTCAGTAAACAAGATGATAAATATTGGAACGAAAGTGTGTTTCTGTTTTTGAGTCAGGTGTATCGAACGATCGATTTGGTGAAATTAACTTTATATTTGGCATATTTATCATTGCTATGGAATCTCTTTGAGGGAGTGTTGATGGGTATTTATGTATGTGTAATAACTGAATTAATAAAAAACAATGACGAAGGGAGTTATGACAGAAATATAGAATAATGCAAGTATAAATTTTAGAATTTTTATATTTGGCTAGCGTGGAGGCGTTGTATTTGCTTGTGTTTTAAACAATAGGAATAATACCCGAAGGTCCATACCAACATGGTTATTGACCCAAGGGAAGGAAATGGTAATGCCCAAGCCCGAAGGGCGCGGACATTACTTTTTCCTATCCCGAGGGTCAATAACCATGCTGTTATGGACAATGAGGATTTTAATCCTTTTATTACATGAAATACATTGTCAAATATCGAAAATATGTATGGCCGCCATTGCCGGACAATTTCTTTTGATATTACCATGCAAATTGCTTCAACCATGTAATAAACATACATCTTTTGATTGTAGCCATTAATTAATTACCACTTGAAATAATGAAAATAACGAAATATCATGCTAATGAGATTCACTTAGTATGAATTAATGCTAGCCTTAGGTTTTGACACCATTTTTGGACAATAATGTCGATGTCATCAAGGCAGAATCATTCAATTTCCAACGACATATCGTTCGGTTCTCCTGTTCAATATCAAACAACAAAGATTCAACGCACGTATGGATTTAACGCTTATGATAAGTTATGGACAGAATTCATCGCTGTTATTGCACCTTATATGTTTAAAATAAACGAAAACATAAATTAAATACATTGTTTTATTAGAATTTGGGATTTAGATATGTATGTCACTTTTAAATTTGATTTATCTATACATAATAGATTTGATATATCCATGCTACGAATATATATTTATGTTTATTTGATTTTATTTGGAGAAATTTTACTATACATAAGCATGAGTACACATATAAACATCATTATAAAAAAACGTTGTTGTTGTATTTTTTGGCAAACTTAAGCAATAAGAAAATGTAAAATGACCAAGAATAAAATAATATATCATTATAAACAAAGGTTTGCCTTTGGTTTTTACATTGCTATTTTGGCAGTCAAAAGCCATCAAAAACACGTAAAATAATCTGCCTAAAATCATTATATTACTTTTTTTTTGAAATTGCAGATCCCATTGCAGCGAGAGGGAGAGCTGGTTTGTCCTAAATCTGGAAGAAGAAATCTCCATTTGGAATAATTGTGCATAATAACAAGACTTAAGAGGAGTAAACCTACTGATATGGATAAGCAACATTCATTACTGGATGAAAACATAAAGCGATATCACATGGGAATGCTGCTAATTACTATTTATTACTTAAAATGATGATTTAGAATGATGATTGCATCTACTGATATATGGAAATGAAATATATATCACGTGAAACAATAAGGAATAAATGCATTTGTAATTCAGTGAAACCAATATATCGTTTTTGAATATATTACTTAGAAATAGATAATTATCTACAAGTTTCGTAAGACACATTCGTCACATGACTTATCTTGGAGCATGAATGTTTGCTAATTAATGATGATTTGATAAAAACATGGTCTATTTTTTAATATCAATTAGAAAAAATCAGACCTAATTTCTGAGTATAGGCCTACTCAGAGACATAATAATCACATGGGATAAGTTATTTCATAATTGAACAATACACAATAGTGATTTTTTATAACTTACATTGATAGATTCTCAACGGATTTGCTCTAATTGGTCAGCAGGTACATGGTAACCAACTGAATAAAAGTGCATATGGAAGCTGGATTTAACCCTTCTAAGAAAAAGGGCAAAAGTGTGAAGCATTACCATGGATAACGTGATATGAATTGTTCAGGTGTTAACAATAAAGTTAACAATAAAAAGGCATAAGCATTTGACGTGTATATAATTAACGAGACACAATACCCAGGACAAAATACAAGTTGTATATCGCCATAGTAATAATCAAACAAATAGCGAAATATCGAAATAGATTAAAATTTTTATTGAGTATTTCTTGCTAATTACGATATTAGCGAGAATACCAAACGTGCGTTTAAACATGTGACCAAATCGGATATAAAAGCTGAATCTCAAAGGATATAAGTTGTGACTTAAACGAGAAATTCATTCGGATAAACTTGAAAGAAAAGCGATCTCAAAGGATATGCACCGTTAGACTGAAACCGTATACAGATAAAACTGAAAGAATAGTCATCACAAGATAGTAAATTGATGATGCTCAAATTCGAAGACTCTCAAAGGATATAATAATATTCTATACGGATATATTTGAAAGAACAAATAAAGTGAAGATAAAAAAATGGCTGACTACAAGAGATTGCATATGATGGCAGAGGAGCTGTGTGAACGGACAGTACTTGTCTCTCCGCCGCCCAATGACAGTAAGTATTATGAATTGCAATTACATATATTTCGAGTGAATAAATAAATAAATAAATAAATAAAGTAGATAAATAGAATCTTGAACAAAATTTTTATATAATTATGATGTTATTAAAATATTGATAAGAATTGGTGTCTCGATCGCCCAATTACAATGAGTATAATGAATTGCAATTGAATGCATATTATTGCGATTAAGCAAAAATAAATATTATAGGCCTAATAAGAAGATCGGAATCGTTATATAATTATGGTATGAGAATCGATTTGGTTATTTGTGAGATGATTGTTATATTCTGGGATTCAATTGAAAATATTTTATTGTTTCTAATTAGGAACATACCGGTATTTGTATTCATATTTGGTTCAAAGTGAGGTTCAAAAAGTGAAGATAGATTTACGTGGCGCAAGCCGCTCTGATGTTAATACGCAATGTTTTTCATTGACTTATTTCAACTCATACAATAAGATGTCATTGTAATGTAGCCTAAACAGGTGATGTAAATGTTCATTTGAAGGTTAATGTTCTAGTATATTAAGCGTCAAGCGTAGTTAGCTAATATACAGCAGTGACAAATTGATATCAAAATTAACCTTCACTTTATGCACTTGAAGTTAAATTCAGTTACTGTAGTTCAGTTCATTATAATGTAATATTCTATGTATCATTTAAGGTTCATTTTGAGTTAAGATATACAGTTAAAACCACTTCCAAATTGACTATCGTAAGGAAAATTATTCGTATTCGTTTATTCGTATTCGTTTATTCGTTTATTCGTTTCTCGTTTATTCGTATGCTTTCGTTTGTTCGTAAGCATTCGTTTATTCGTAAGCTATCGTAAGCAATCGTTTATTCGTAAGCTATCGTAAGCTATCGTTTATTCGTATGCATTCGTTTATTTGTTTATCTACTACTTATTCATGTTTAAGATATTCATACTCTAGCACATGATTATCATTTCAGATAATAAATTTTACAATTAAAAAAAAAGATATCTACAAAGCAAATAACCATATAACCATATAACCATATAACCAAATAACCATATAACCGATGGGTCCCCCTTTAGTTCATAAATAGTGCCTTGTCTAATATGTTTAACTACTTAGTTCTACTGGTAAATAGAACATTCAATCGCAGTGGCAATGTATCAATTAGGTTATTGAAATGTTGTGAATATAAATACTTTGTACTTATTTTATACCCCTCATACGGTTTATTCGTAAGCAATCGTTTATTCGTAAGCATTCGTTTATTCGTAAGCTATCGTAAGCTATCGTAAGCTATCGTTTATTCGTAAGCTATCGTAAGCTATCGTTTATTCGTAAGCTATCGTAAGCTATCGTTTATTCGTAAGCTATCGTAAGCTATCGTAAGCTATCGTTTGTTCGTAAGCAATCGTTTATGCGTATTCGTTTATTCGTTTATGCGTATTCGTTTATTCGTTTATTCGTATTCGTTTATTCGTTTATTCGTTTCAGTTGTCAAATTGGAAGTGGTTTTAACTGTACATGTACTATAATAAACAACATATGTACTATTTAAATTTGGCACGCTGCGCTTTTTGCTTTCTCTAGAAATATGCGAAAGTTGAGGATTGAAAAAAAAAATAAAAACCCTGCTTCGGGCGTTTCTTAAAACCAGTGCTTGTTGTTCATCACAATAGTATTTATTGATTTGAAAACATCGAAAAAGTCAGTGTCACCCAGAAATATAAACATGATTTTAAAATATTTAAGGATTGCATGCACATTAATACTAAAAACGCGTAGACAAGCAATACCGTTGCAAAATGTCGAACCTTTTCGAGTAATTAATGATTAGTTTTAAATTTTGGCGCCATCTTAAGGCCACTGTCCTATCAAAACGGTCATCAATTTTACATCATGATATTTTGTTTTATCACATGTAACGAACTTAATCACGGTCAAAATACAAACGATGCAACTAATCCTTCGCTTGATGAATATTCTTTACGGTTTACTGAACGTGCACAGTTACTTTTGACTATTTTTACGACTTGCCCTAATCGGAAGCTTTTCATTCGTAAACATTGTGTTTATTGTAACTGAAATGCCTCTTATATCTTATCTAAAGGATGTGAACAAGCCGCAATAAAAGAGCTTATCTTCTTTGAAATTGGTATGGCAATACAATTGCCCAATTTTGCAAAATTATCTTTCATAGATTTATCTTTTGAAACTAGCTTCAATGCAGAGATATGTGTCATGAAAATCAAATTGGTTTGATGGTATTTGGTCAATCGGCCT
>LQRL01180209.1:34624-47066 GCA_001703475.1 Hydroides elegans | reverse complement strand
AATATGTTATTAATCATTTGTGTCCATAAAACAGTCATCACGAACAAATCAAGAAGGACAATTGTGTGACTTAATTTGTTTATATCTATGCATTAAAAAATATGAACATGAATATTTCAAATGGCTTACCACCGTAGATGGACTTTAATGTTTTATATACATGTAGGCTACATTTTGTCAATTTATGTTCTCCAATTTAGCTGTTTCCAACACATAACTTCAACTGAAAAGTATATTTTTTACAAAATACATGTTTGCCTCATCCATTATTGAAATATAAGTAAATTTTGTACATGAAGCTTTTTCAAGTCCCGGGCAAGACTGGGTGTTTTTTTTAGCATTTCCTCTTTACAAACTGTGTTTTTAAAATTCAGGGCTCCCTGTTTTTAAAGGCGGTGACCCGAGAAAACAAAAACGAATTTCGAGCCCCTTGAATGTACTCCTTATTGGAATATACTCCTTATTGGAAACGCAAGTTGCGTTCAAAAAATCATCATTTTTTGTGTTTCTAACAATGACCACATTTAAAAAGTTACAAAAGTTGCAAAACCGATCAGAGGTGGCAATTTTGTAAAGATAAAATAGTGTTTAATCGCGAGACTAAACACTTGATAAAATCAAATTAGCAACAAAGAAGGTAAATCAATCAGTAATTTGATAATGGAATTAAGTATCAAAAACAAGTTTCGTTTTTTGTATTGACCTTGGCTGTAAAGTTGGGTCGTTATATTTGTGATAAAAATCATGATAACGTGTTAAATTGATTATGACAAAAAGACTATGATAAATCTTTAAACCAGTCTTTTTTTTATAATTCAATAATTGTTGTGTCGTATCTTCTTTAGAAACATTAAAATAAGCAAGTTGAAAATGACGTTCAGCAACGTTTGTTTATTCTGAATATAGATATTTTCCACGTAAATTAACTTCTCAAAACAGCCTCAACATAATTATAAAATGGAGTTCAAACTACTATGAATGAATTTTACTATGGAGATTCTTATGAAATGTCAGGCTACACTTTTCGCACATCTTGTTTTCCTGTGAACAATCAAGTTTGTTTTCGAATGAATTCAAAAACTAGGTTGCTAATTTGCTATATACAACAGCTGCTTCATCCTCCTCTTGGAAAAGGGCGTTTTACAAATAAAATCAATATCAAGCGAGTTTGTACAACGTGTTTTTCTATACTATCGAATTACACCTGGAATCATTCAATATAGATACATATGGCAACGGGCTATCCATATAATTTGAAGATGTTTTGATTCCGTCAAAATTTCCCCTTACCCAAGAGACACAATCTATCACAAAACTTGCAACATTAAGTGCTATTTTGTTTATATCTAAACATTTCAACAACCAGGTAGATCGTACATGAGTCACACTGACCCACAAACTTGTTTGTTTTTCTTTTATGCATATACTAAAACAATGTTTATATTTTCGCAGACATGCGCAATAATACAAGAAATAAATCACAAGTATCATTAATGATGCATAATTATTCACGAAGTCGTCTGTCGCATTGCACGCAATGGAAGTTCCGTGTTTGCCTTGTTAATCCAGCTGTTTTACAGTGTTTTACTCAGAAAATAATAAAGAACAAAGCTGATAACAGTTAACATAAATATAGTGTACAAGTATATTGACGCGCGATTCTAAAACAACAAAATTCTTATCGTTTATCGGTTAGCGTTTAACAGTTTGCAATATTATAATTATGAGATAACGTTTATCGATTTTGCGGTAATCGTTTATCGTTCACCATATATCGTTTATCGGTTAACTGTTAGTGGTTGTTTTCAATGGGTAAGCACTCACAGTGAGACTCTCTATATACCACTCATATTGTATATTGTTTATCGTTTATCGGTTATAGGCTTTAGGTTTTGCGGTTAACGTTTATCGTTTATCGTTTAACGTTTATGAGGTTATCGGTAAGCGTTGAGCGTTTGAGTTGTCGGGCTAGAAATGCGCGCATGTACTTGTAATCTAATGATAAAACTAATCAAAAAGAATTCATCATTAATAAATTAATTATGCAACTGATATTTTAGAAAATACATAAATGTTGGCCCAGATACATTCTGAAAATCCATTTTTGTTCGCTAAAAAAAACTCCGAAAACAACCTTACATGACTTAATCACAAAATCGTTATATTTTATCATGTTCGTTTTAGATTCAATAAAAAAACAATGTCGCTTATTTGCTTTACACATGTACAACAGCTGCTATATCCTTCTCTTAAAAAACACAATTTTTGATATAAAATCAATATCATCAGTTCATATATATTTTAATCGCGCTTGACATTCATAGTTATTGTTTTCAATGATAAACCTCACAGCTGGGCCATTGTTTTTTTTCAAATAAGACAAATTATAAATTGCTGTTCACGTTTGTAGCTTGCTTTTTAAAATGAGCTCGACTCCAACTTATATGACCTCTTATAACCTTGATCTACACGATGAACTGAATAAGTAATCCTTATATCGTCGACTTAGGCTGTGCTTACATTCAGGTTTGAAAACGCAGCTTTTTGTGCTTTTCAATGTACATGTATTTCTTATGGGAGACTCACAAATGGTGGCTGCGTTTTATAATAACTTTTTATTTTAAATTTCCATAAGGAATGCTTAAGAAGCTACGAAAAAGATGCGGTCGGAACGCAAATAGCGCTATGTCGTTAAACAAATATGAATTTCAAATATGTCTTATTCTCATTTTATTTCAAAATTGCCATTAAGTGAGCTCCGTCGACATGCAACGTTTCTGAGTTCAACAGAAGTATTTAACCCAGACTCTGAGTGCCTGCATTTTGCCGCACCAATTAAATTTGCTCAATATCCCTAGAAATTACCGATCACGCATGTTGCGAGCTTTCGGGACCAAAACATCATGAATATGACCGAGAACATTGAACTTATTAATCTTTACCAGTGATTTCCCGCTCGGCAATCCTTATTAATCTTTATCAGTTATTTCCCGCTCGGCAACCCACCCGGCAAAGGTTCGTCATATTCACGTCCTTTTGACTTTATTTATGCAGGTGTTAATCCAGGTGTAATTTTGGCACATGTAATTTATAGACGTCGCTTCGCCGTCAATATCTGACCCCAAAAGAACGTCTAGTTAAAGACGTCCGTTTAGACCTTTAAAGTGACGTCGTTAATTAGTCCGCGTCTCGTCGTTTATGAATGTTTTAAGGACCTAATTTTCTGACGTTATTTAAATTGCTAGCGCATTTTTATTGAAAAATTTTATTGAAAATATGTTTCATATGAATATCACACATATATATTTTTTGGCGAAAAATTATAGATATTTAACTGTACCATCTTATTCCGATTTGAAATGATACATTTCGAAGTGAAAATTGTCGAAAATCAAAATTTTCATTTTTTTCGAGGGTTATCAGCAATTCTTGTCAACAGTAAGTTCAATCCGTAAGCTGGTCCTTAACTCGGATCCTAGAAACGTCGAATCACGTCCCGGCCAGAATACGATGTCCTTACAACGTCATATCGCGACGTCATCACGACGTTTAATTAACGACGTTGTGCGGACGTGTTTATACGTCACGTCATTAAAATACGTAATTGAGACGTCATTAAAAGAGATGGGCTGGGACGTCTCATTTTTTACATCGTAGCGACGTTTTATGTGCGTCATGGACGTCGGGACGTAAAACTACGTGGTCAGGACGTTCTTAGGAAGTTGTTTCCCGTGTGGGAAAGTGCGTTATTGCGGTCACGTATTCTGACAGAACATCCAAAGAAAGTTTTATTGCGGTTATATAAAAACGCTTTTATGTCACCATTGTTTGTCGCGACGTCAAATCAACGTCACAGTTAAGTTAAACATAAGTAGGACAACGACGCGGCTTCTTTTAAGATGACTACGGCCTCTGGACGTCACTCAAAGTTTCCTCAGAATGAAGACATCTTTCGCAAATTTTGGAGTTCTTTAGAAATATCAAAAGACAAAACTAAAAATTACACTCAGATAGTAATTGATATGGCACCAGCGCCCACTGTTTGGTGCATAGCCACACTACCACATACAATGTTATTATAGTCTTTTGATATCTCTAAAGAAATTCAAAATTTGCGAAAGAGGTTTTTATCATGAGGATAAAGCACGATACTTGGTTTGATTACTATAGAATATAATCTTTAGATAATCCTTTACAACTGACAGTTATTAGAGAATCAACAACACTTTTTACCATCTAATTCACAATTCCCTTTCAACTCATTCCCCTTATATTCTACATTATACCCAAACATACGCATATCATCTTTATAATAGTGTCGCATCCAGTCAATATCACTTTTATTCAACCCCTCATACTCAACCAGTCGCTTTGAGAACCTACTGTCAGCTTCACTTTCCCCTGCATTTTTAACATTCAATGTTATTGCTTTTGCCTTAAGTTCATGTTCAGCTTTGGGCGCGAACACAGTGTCAATCAAATCTACTTGGTCCTCATCGGAGGTTTCAACACGAAGAAACGTATCATAATCAATATCACACGGTCTACATGAGTGCATCACTCGCTTCACATGTAGATCTCCGAAACGGCCTGCCCTAGGGCGGAACCAATGGAAGAATTCCGAGAAGGTGATGTTCATTTTACAGGCATCCTTTGCGGGTTGAACAGTGATATTTCGCGCCTCTTTAATGATTAATTGTTGGTAGAACGACGGTGCCGTTTTGCAGTTACCCCCGAGCACTTTGGATTTGTAAAATGAATGTAGGCGCGTAAAAGGATGTCGAACAGTTATGACTTTGGTGTAATGTTGCAACGCTTCTTTCAACTGTTTCGGAGACACACCGTTTGCTTTGCGTACCCCGAATCGGTCTGGTCGTCGTACGTTACTTCCAAAGCGATCATGCGCAGATTCACTCAGATTCATGGCAATGAAATTATCTGAATACTGGACCATGAGCGAATTATAGGTCGTGCTTCCCGCTTTTAATACGAGGCAAATGAACATTTTATGCTTTGTATCAATGAACATTGTTCGTGGCATCCAGATACCCTCGGGAAGGTGTTTCGTTGTGTCGTTCCATTCCTTTTGCTCCAGGCGTTCCAGTAAGCTTGGACCACCGGAGTTCGGACATTGCGATTTTAAATATGCTCCTCTTTGCTCAAAATTGCATCGGGTAACAGGAACGTTCTTTTTCGTTAAAGTCTCGATATTTTTATGTTGAATTACAGTGTTGTTGTTTGGTTTAGTCTCTTTGGTATGAAAAGTCTCGATATCTTTATGTTTCATTACAGTGTTATTATTTATTTTGGTCTCTTCGGTAGGAAATACATCAACAATTGCTAAACTCTTAGGAATGGACAGGATGGTTGCTTGCGTGGGCGATTGTATATACCTGCAATAATATACAATAGAATGTAATTGCACTACATGGTTTGGTCACATACAGGAGTTTATCTTCATAAAGGCGCATTCAACCGAATGAGGTAAAAAAAGCTCGAAAGCGTGTTTGTTAAGTTTTTAATACCAATTTCACCAAAAAAGCGCATAATCTAACCAAACAAATAAGTAGCTTTTTAAAGTGAAATTATTATAAACACATAACACACATACTGTTGAGCTTTTATGGGGCTGTTTCGGGTGATCGCGCCTTAAGGGCAAACGCATCGGGTTTCCCTTTCGGCTTTTTATAGAATGTTATCGCACAAAAATATGATAATCTCCTTTAAATCACATGATTTTATGTATATACATAAATGTCAAACACGCTTTATGTTACATTATACCAACGACAAAAATCAACAATTTTCAAAACTACATTTAAATAAATAGATTGATTGTATGAAAAACGCATCTGTCGAACACCAATATATAATTCTAACGTCGATTACTAAAATTTAAATCATAGAGATTGAATCTATCTTATGTGATATAGGTTAAACATCCTACCTGATCTTAGTTCCATAATTATAAAATGCAATTAGAATAATGTTTATGGAAACACTTATAACAAGTGCAAATTTCTTATTATTTACCATGTTTAAATCATTTAATTCATTATAATATAAGAGCGTTTAAGATATCAATATCCCGTTTTTTTATTGTGTTTTTTATTTTTTTAAATGTATGTTCACTGTAAATACTCATATGAAATGACATTTTGGTATAAATGCGATAATCCCATAGGACTTTTCCCCATTTTTAGTGGTTCTTAAAAACAATGAATTATACCCCTTAAACACATGCAAGTGTTCTCGTGCGTATATTGATGTTAAGAACTTACCTTTACAACCATCGTGATTTCTTGCTTGTGTAAGTCTTTGTCGTATTGTGCAAACCATAGATATACATGTAAAATGAATAAATGACAATGAGGCGTATTAGACCCAAAATATGCATATTGTTTATATAGAATATATGAGAAACCCCCAAAAAGTATACTAAACAAGATTTGCGACGTTGCCAATTTTGCTTCGACGTTTCATAATGATTTACTCATTTGATGGTTTCGATTTTTTTCGAGGATTCATATAGATATTGTATCTAGACAATAAACAAATACAAAACAAAATATTCATGTAGATAGATAGATAGATAGATAGATAGATAGATAGATAGATTAATAGATGGATTCATGTTTTTTTTCAGCTTTAAATATACCCACATGTAGGTGATTCTTATTATATACATGTACATGTATGTACCCACTCGGCAAACAACTTCCTAAGAACGCCCTGATCACGTAGTTTCACGTCCCGACGTCCGCGACGGAAATAGGACGTCGCTTCGATGTAAACTATGAGACGTCCCATCATTGACTTTAAATGACGGGTTAACGACGTGTTTTTATGACGTGACTAATTACCATGTCCGTATAACGTCGCTAATTAGACGTTGTCGCGACGTGTTATTTAAGTCGTCCTTGTGACGTTGTAAATATTACGTGACCTTCACGTCGCATTATGACGTTGTTAGGACATTATATTCTGGCTGGGATGTGATTCGACGCTACAAGGACCACATTAAGAGACCAACTTACGAATTGAACTTACTGTCAAATAGCATTGCGAATACCCCTCGAAAAAATGAAAATTTGGATTTTGGACAATTTTTAGTTTGAAAATTGTCGCTTTCGAATAGAAATAATATTGTTCAGTTGACTATCTATCATTTTCGCCAAAAATGTATATATATTATATTTATAAGAAATATATTTTAGATTTTTTAATAAAAATGGGCGGGCAATTTGATTAACGTCAGAACAATGACGTCCCTAAAACATTCATACATGACGAAATGCGGACCACTTTAGGACGTCACATTTTAGGTCTTAGCGGACGTCTTTCACTGAACGTCCTCTCAGTGTCAGCTATTGACGGCGAAACGACGTCTTTAAATTTACGTCCGGCAATCTTTCACCTGGGCTCAATGTAGGACCACAAAAGGACGTGCGTAAATGACGTCAGACGGACGGGAATAGGGCCAACCATTGCCGAGTGGGTAAACATAAATATATGAAATAATATAGTTGAAAACTTAATAAAACAAATTTCTATCAGTCATTTACCAGAAAGCAATCTAATTGCATGTCCCCCCAAAAAATTCTGAGATTCGAGCTATGTTTGAAAAAAAAAATAAAACCCCGAATTGGCCTAATTGAAGTAACTATCCGTGTGCCATGTGACACGAGAGATTACAAGATGTTGCAATGTTTATGGACTAAGTTGAGTATTCGTGACTCCCCATGTTTTTCTGCTTCATTAGATGACTCTAGATCACTATTTTTTCTTTTTGTTTTTGCTGTTTTTTTTGTGTGTTTTTGAAGTTATTATGGAATATGGAATGGCAAATATGGTCTTATAGAATGGCACCCTTTTTGGAACACATATAAAAGCTTAGGTATTGGTAGTAAACAAATGGTGCGCGGGCAAAAGCCCCGTAGGGCAGAAGCCCCGCGATTTTGGCAGCTAGGGCGAAAGCCCCGCGATTTCTAAAATAAATTTGATTATTTCTTATTTTTATAAGCGCAAATATTTTTTTGTTTTATGGCTTTGAATATGTATTATTATTAAACGAAGGTACTCTAGAAATGTTGAATTCGCATCGCTGATTGCAATTATCGAGTTAATGTTGTAATCAATAGCGAAAATTCGAAATTCATACAAGCATCCAGCTAATATGCTTATCCAAGATACGTTTACCTCGATAATTCGTTTCTTTGTCAATATTTTGATTTTAAAATACATGCACGTTATACAGAAATGAATTCTTTACAAGGGGCAAAAATCTAGAACTTTGAGGCATTGCTCTAAATATGCATACACTTGGGAACTTTTCAAGAATCTTTCCTAGTTTTTATGAAAAACTGCAAAACCGATTTTCTTTATTCGCTTATCACATATTCCAATCAGCATAATTATTATCATATTTGCACTTGAAAGTGCTATTTTCGGAGATTTAGACATAAACAAATGAAAATAACTGTTCTCGGTTTTCGGATGTTTAGGCTAAGTCCAGTGTAAAAACTCTACATTTCGTAGAGGTTACACCAATTTGGGCAAGGCAAAATACAATAAAAAAAATGTATATTGCATTTTCAAATTATGAACATAATTTGATAAAATATAACTTGATTCGTTAACTCATTTATTTTAAAATGAACTTTTAGTCCCAAACTTATGCTGGGTAAGCATATTTATCCGATCATTTAAATAACAGGCCCGTTTAATGAGATAGTGTATTTGAGTCGCGAAAAGTTGCACTTATTATTCTGGTTTGCTTGAATAAAACTATATCATCGATATATTTAATAAATTATGAAAATATGTACGTTAAAGTATCGCGGGCCTTTCGCCCGAGCTGCAAAAATCGCGGGGCTTCTGCCCTACGGGGCTTTTGCCCTACAACCTAAACAAATAGCTTTGTTTGTTTTGAGTGCCCGGGCATGATCTTTTTTTATATATAACTACATTTAACAAATGGTGGAAAATTAATAAAAGCTTAGATTCCCGTATTCAATTATTTGCGTATTTGTTGAAAATCAAATCATTACTGATAACAAGCAATACTCTAGTTTGTTGTTAGTTAATATATTTCGAAGCGAATTTAAACGACAATTAACAAAAACAATATAAATTTACTTCTTCAGGAAAAGTTCATCCTACTATTTGGTTTGCTAACTTCGAACTATTTACGCCGATTCCAAACAGTCAGTCGTTTTGATATGCATTGCGCTTGGCTCCAAGAGGCTTGGGTTGAATTTGGAAATAATGTCATTGTGTGAAACGTCGCTTTACATCTCGAAAACAAAAGTGGAACTAAATACAAATTTGAGGATGTGACGTCAGTTTATCTTGTTTTTATCTTGATTTTAGAACTCGATCAAGATAACATATGAAAACCTCGAGGAACTTCATGACATTTCAATGAATCCAATTTCTTTGACATTTGGTAACATATAGCAGACAAACTATCCGCATACATTCTGCAGTAGTCCGCACAAGTTCATAAGGACGTTCTAATTTTGGCCGATTTGAAATGTTCCCGGCGGACGTCGAAGCAACGCCTTGTTATGTTCGATTTCGGTGGGGCACTGAGGAACTTCATTAGAATCACATATAGTTTGATCAATGATGTGCACCCATCTTATGTACCATAACCATATACTTATCCCACATTTCACATTTTCTTGTCATTTGGATTGCTTCTGCAGGTCTGCCTCTGCAGTGCTAACCTCCCATTTGGACGTCAGGTAGTGACCAAAAAATATTTTACTTTGATTCAATTAAAAGACTTAGAATACAACTTTAAGGGCCTGGCCACATTGGAAGCTTTTACTTGCTTTTATTTCCTAACAAAGCTGTCTTCCAATGTATTCCTCTTGGGAAACTAAACAAGCGAGTTAAAGCTACCTAACAGCTCGTTGTTTTTTGTTTTCCATACGGAATACATTCCCCCTCGGCAAGACGTCCACGGACGTTGAGCGGACGCCCTACTATGAGCCCGTATGAAAGTTTTCCGGACGTCCTTATTCGTCAGGGACGTAGACAAGACGTTGAATTGACGTCGCGTCCCAATCGGACGTACGAATTACGTTCTACGGACGCAGGGACGTAAAAGGACGTCCGGAAAACTTTCATACGGGCCCAAAGTAGGTCGTCCTCTCAACGTCACGTCCAAATACGACGTACTATGGACGACCCTTGCCGAGTGGGTTGGAAGACAGCTTTGTTAGGAAGTAAAAGCAAGTAAAAGCTTCCAATGTGGCCAGGCCCTAATACATTAGTGTTTCTATTCGTTTCAAGTTCAGCTCTACTGCCAACCCCCTTTGTGGCCTTTGGGTTGTTTGAATCAACTCCCACATTTGACGTCGAGTGGTAACTAACATAAACCACATTACCTTTTTTATTTCCATTATGCAAGCAAAAGACTCTCAAACATATCCTAAACCCATTCTACTTAATTTCGTTTTGTTTCAAGATCAGGTCTACTGCCCAACTTTAAGGAATGGTTTGGGAGACAACACCGAAACCAATACTTTATATGCAAAAATGTAACGTATCTACAAAAATACGATCTGTTTCATTAATGTTCAACATCATAACTTAACACTTTTTATGTCCCTCTTGTTTTAAGGGCAAATCTACTGCCCACCATTATATGACGGCTGGGGATGCTGGAACAACACGGAGGCCTCCCATTTTTGACGTCAAGTGGTGCCTTACATATACCATATTACTTTATTTCCTTTTCATTTTTCATAATACAACATAAGCAATGTAATAAAAAACAATCTTAACACATTTTACTTTATTTTGTTTCAAGGTCAGGTCTGCTGCCCACCCTTATGGCATGGCTGGGGATGCTGGAATTACACCGAAAGCATTACTTTAATATAAACCATTAAAATGTGTATAAAAAATAGCATGTGTTTCAATTAAGTTCGACATGTGTTCTATGCATAATCTATTCCTATTCCTATTGTTTCAAGGTCAGGTCTACTGCCCTCCCCTATGGGACGGTTGGGGCTGCTGGAATTACACGGAGGCCGACAATTTCACATTCATCGACTGTCCCGCTTATATCGAGGGATTCGACAGCAAATGTGAGTATTTAACGTTTAGTTCAGCGTTGTACATTAACATTAAATAGGCGCGGATCCAGAAAATTTTGAACCGAGGGGCGCAAACAGCAAAAATTATCAGACTGAACCGAAGGGCGCAAATTTATTTTTTGGTCTTACATATAAGGGCGAACAGGGGGGGGGGGGCGTGCGCCGGGTGCGCCCCCTCTAAATCCGCGCCTGTTAAATTTGCGATCACACAAAAAAGGTAGTTGTTCTGATGCTCCGTCAATCTTAAATAGAGGTATTCGATAGCAAATGTGAGTACTCGTATTTAGGAATCTTGGTCAAGCATTTTCCAGCCATAAATTTGTCCATCCAACATTTTCTAAAATAGGGCCATGAGCGAAATCAATTCTGGGAGTCATAAAGTAATTGAATTTAGGCAAGAGACTTCACTTGATTTGACTCAGAGGTAAAGTTAGTAGACTTTATGCATCGAAACGTTATGGTCTGAAACTTTTTAGCTGGAAACATTTTGGAACATGCTGTCACTTTTGGAAAATTTATGGCCGGACATTTTCGAGTGGATATCCATATTAAGACATCGCGTATTAAGACGTAAAATATATAGTTTTCTTCTTGCATTATAAACAAAAATGTATCCAGAACAGTGTATTCTTGATTTTAAATAGGCACCTTCCCTTCAAGAAACTTGTCATAGAAAAGTTACAATTGAAGGGCTCCGTGCAACATTGTGTTGACTCTGAAATTTTGAGAAAATAGGCACTGAATGTTATTATACAAGGATTTGAAAGTAGCCAAAGGGTGTTATTATTATATTCGCATCGATATCATAGCAATTTTTAAGATACACTTATGATATACTTTAGCGAAAAATGTTAAGTCGACTAAACATACTTGTTGTACGGAGCCCTTCAATTGTGAAGGATCTGACCTATCATCTTCAGATTGCATTTTACTTTTTAAACATATCATAAAGAAACAAAACTATATATAGAGTGACAAATCGATTTGTTATTGTTATATAAAAAGATAGAGTTACATTACAGTTACAATTTCTTTCTCCAAAGGGCGATAATCTTTTTAACGTCAATATACAAAGCGAAACCTTGAGCTGGCAACTGTTCTCTTGTGCATTGATACAATGCCAACTTTCTTTTCTTAAAGTCTGCCAGAGGGGCACTCAACGATCAAATTGTCTAAATTGATCTTAGTATATTTATTTATTGAGCATATTTGTTCATTTGCGTTTAAAAATGTAATTCTGGAAATGCGTTCAAGTAGCCTTAAAAAGGTTTTTGTAAGAATTAATCCGGGAATGAATTCTAAACAGACTTACAGAGATACAGTTGATTATG
>LQRL01180209.1:16868-30593 GCA_001703475.1 Hydroides elegans | reverse complement strand
TATACTGATCATGTGGAAAAGACCGTTGTTAATATCACGAAGGACAATCTGAATTTCAGAGTGATTTGAATAGTTGGTTGAGCAATTACTATTATATTTTTTTATGTTTTATACCTTATACATTCATTATAGTTTGTTGTTTAACTAATTTTTGATACATATATACTAGTCCTTCGCACTTTACAATTAAAAGAGATTTATAGTTTACCTTGATACATTTTAAGATCAAAGTTAGGCCATATAATGTTAGAAAATAATTTCCGCTAACCTTAAGGCTTTGAAATATTGCAGAAACAATAAGAGAATAAAATAATATAAAAACAAAACACTTTTGTGATATCTCATTCTCTGAATCCTTACATTACCCTGGGTCCGCCACTTTTCGATCATGCCACAGACACATTTTTCAGATTTATAATGGCTATGTTCTTGATCGCATGCATCGATATTGAAATAACGTTATGTGTTTTAGAACAGTGATAAAAGCCCATTAAAATAATATCAGAACCATTTAAATGCTAAACCCAGTTAATGAGATAGTTGACCAAACATCCGAAAAATCTCTGAAAATCCCGCCAATTTTCGATCATATGTTCTAGGTCTTGGTTAAAGTTGCGTTTTCGCAGCCGTTTTTAGTTCTATCAAATGTATTTCATGTAAGGTGCGTTTTATGTTTACAACAGGGTATTAATGGTCACGCTTATGGTTATTGTCACGCTTTCCCATATTTGACTCTGTAGAGAGGAGCTATTCATGCAATGAGTTTTACATGCAAGTTTCAAAATGGCACAAAAATATTATCATAAAATTGAATCATGTAATTTATCGGAGAAAACGCTTTCAATGTGACTACATGTAGGTCCTAAATCACATGTTCATATAAAAATATTAACAACTAAACTACTTGTTCAGTTGAAAAATAAACGGTTTCCCATTGGCATTGAATTACAACTCATGTCCTTTTGTCCTTAAAAGAAAAACGAGGGAAACGTTTTGCAATACAGTTTGCTCTAGCAGGAGTACCCAGCGATTTATTCGGTGAAATATTCATTCTTTTCAAATATCTATCTTGCTGGCATTTTCACAGAACAGAATAGATACAATTTTGCATTTCAAATATTTCGTATATTCCTGTCATTTTATACGAATAAAACACAAGTAATGAATACACCTCTTGTAGCCTAAAAAGTTGTTGATTTGTAATAAAATCGAGTTTTAAGCATAGCATAATTACTGTGATGCACTTGTACATTAAAGATTTACATAACAAAGTCCAAAAAGATACTTTTTCAAACTATTCGCAAAATCAACACTTCTATATATCAATGTTTTATTCTGCTGGCAAATTTGTGCAAATTTGCTGGCATGATATTTGTTGTCTTCCTTGCTGGCAAATTGAGAATAAAACCATTCGATTAATAGAAATAATTATCAGATTTAAAGTAGTTTAGAATTAATTTCCGGCCAAATGCAGTAAAATGAGACGCTATTTCAAAAGTGGTCCGTTGGGTACTCCTGCTCTAGATAAATTAAGTTAGGCTGGCTTCGAATTTAATCAGTACATGCAATTAAAGGGGAAAAAGGAAAAAAAAAACAGCAACATTGTAAATGTGTTTATTTTGTATGTTTCTTCGAGTTAACCTGATCACACTCACTATTCAAATTAAGAAAATCAGTATTCAATTAGTATATTTTGTATACTTGTATAAATTAATTTAATTGTACATACCGATGTAATTCCATAAACGTTTTCTGGCTCAATAATGGGTAAGTTGATTAAGATCTGCGAAATAAATCAAACAGGCCACTCCAAAATTAAACATTGTTTTAGAGCAAAAACAATAATTACTTGCAATCAAACCTATTTCTACCACGCCTCTAACCGAGAAGATATTTTTGTTCAATTTCGACATGATAGCCAAAAATTACCAACAGCTCACTCACACTAAATAAGCGAATAGGGATCTTTCATTCATTTTTTTTTTTACAATTTTCACTTAAACTCCCGTTTGTAATTATACAAAGAAATCGCTGGTTTGAATCACTTTTAAACTATGCTTCAAACCACACCAAACCTGCATTCAAACCACCCTTCAAACCGAATGGATCCGACCTATGTCACATTATAATTCGGAAGCATGTTCGAACTATTTTTAAAGCACGTTGAAAAGAGGTTTAAGATAATTTAATTGTATTAATGTTTTACTGTCTCAAAGACCCTAAGTGATTTGAAGCTTGGTTTGCATGTACACTTGTAAGTTCGATCGATGTGGTCACACTGGTAAACGGTCAAAAGCCCTCCCGGTCAAAAGCCCTCCCGGCTAAAAGCCCTCCCATTTTTGCAAGGTAGGCTAAAAGCCCTCCCGGCTAAAAGCCCTCCCATTTTTGTATGGTAAAATGAAATATATCGCATATAGTATATAATATATTGATATACTTGCTATGTGTATAGCATAGAGTGGGATCCATGGATTATGTTAATGCCATTCTGATCAGTCCATTCATTGCGAAGGGCCGTGGTTACTTTGTGACCGTTATCACCAAGGGATAACATGGGGATTAAGGACCAAAGGATTAGCGCACCGATGTGAACAGTGATCATGCATGTTATTACATGATTAACACGGGTGAGTTATGGAAAATATGCAAAGAAAATAACAAAAAATGATATTATATATTTAATTTTTACCTTACAAAATGGGAGGGATTTTAGCCGGAAGGGGTTTTAGCCTACCTTGCAAAAATGGGAGGGCTTTTAGCCGGGAGGGCTTTTGACCGGGAGGGCTTTTGCCCTACGACCGGTCACACCCTAAATAAGGCAGCGTTCACGCAAACGAAAAAGCTCAGAAAAAAGTACGAAACCCTTTAATATTTTCGAAAACAATATTTGTATTAAAACATAGCAATGTATCCCCTCTGTTCACGCAAAAATTAAGGGTATATTTTTGCGTGAACGCGCCCTAAGCCAAGAAGGATAATTCATTCGCGTTCTTTTTCACCTTTTTGTTGCCAGGCAGCTGCAGTGTCGCCGAGTGACGCTACACAAGAACATGTTCACGTGCTACATCCTGAATGGCATTGTCTGGATCCTTTACTACAGTCTCGTTGCCTTGGATTCCGCCGTCATCCATGCGAATCCGGTATGTATGTCATTATTAACTGCGTTATCCATTACAACTTTGGTTTCGGGCTTGTTAAGGGTTGTCTATGGGGGTTCGTGGACTCTGTGCTAGAATCTCGTTGCCTTGGATTCCGATGCCATCCATGCTAGTCCGGTATGTCTACCAGTCATAAAGCGGTGTTTGTTTTACTTGGGCAGAGGGTTGATAGGGGGTGAGTGAAGGGATGGGTTTGTGAATCGTCTTCGACAGTCTCGTTAGCACTGATTCTGCCATTATCCAGGCCTATAATCTAGGTTAAACAATGTAAATTTCGTTGCTAGTTTGTTATTATGAAATGTGTTTCTTTGAGAGGGGGAATGTGGATTCGCAAATACTGTCTCGTTGCCTTGGATTTCGCTGTCATCCATGGTAATCCGGTATGTATTCCAGTGTAACATTCGTTGTTCCATTTACATTTGAATTCCACTTATATGGGAATGAAGGCTATATGTAATTTTCTAGGGGGAAGGTGAATTTACTTCTATATGTTTATAGCCTTGGATTCCGCCGTTCTTGGTGATTTCAGCGGATATGACAGATACGTCCGGACCATGTTTGTACATCGCGGACGAAGGTATAAACGTTACTGTAACGTCACGTAAGAAGATCGTTCACCTGTCGTAGGAAAAAGAAAGAAAATGACGTCCGGATCACATATATGCGGGGCGAAATAAAAACGTCATTTCGGTAATAACCGCGATGTACTGATAATATGTTTTATTACTCAACTATGATTTATTCATTAACTCTGCTCTGTCCGCCTGTCCTTTATCCATAAATAGAAAACGATATTGCAATATCGCACCACGATTCATTATATCACATCTCCAGGGTCACTGCTATTACGCAAAACCTCGTTTATTTTTCTAGTTATTCTCAAATCAACAATTAACCTGATAGTGCATGTTGTTAGCCTACAGGGTTATTATTATCTAGTCTGCACAACATGTTTGACAATGAATCCTGATGAGGAAAATATCTAGGTTACTATTTTATATCACTAGATTTGGGGACATGGTTGTCATATTTGGGATGATTAGAATACATTCATTATAAAACAAAAAATCAGATATTATTTTGAAAATAGTATACAAAAAATATCCGAAAATCGGTCCGTCATTAGTAGAATTCTAAATAATGAAGGGTAAATAAGATGGTTAGATGACAGTCACTTCTTTTGAAGCATGTCTTCATGAGCATCTACTAATTGGAACGCATGCTACTGTACAACTTTTTATGTATATGTAGTTGAGGTAGTATTATTATATATATATTAAAAGATAGAATAATTTTGTCGCATATTTGGGATGAATAAGGAGCATTTGTAGAAAGGAGCCCATTTACGATTTCTTAAGGGTCAATGTGCTGTGCGACGATGCCTTCGGATATGACGTCGAAATAACTTCTAATGTAACAATACACTGCGGCGCGCCCAATACTTCACAGATCTTACATTGAAAACATATAGCATGAAAACATGAAAACATATAGCTCTATAGTTTTATATTTTAAAATACAACATTCGAACATTTCAAACATTTATATTTTAAAAAATATTAATATCATTTCATTTTTCCTTTTAGATCTGGTGCCAAATATTACACTGCCTCGCCCAATATACGACCACGTGCAACTTCTTCTGGATGTTTTGCGAGGGCCTTTATCTACATACAGTGATCGTGGTTGCGTTTGCCACGGGCAAGAAATTGCATATGGCATGTTATGGCATAGGTTGGGGTGAGTGTATGGGAAGTGATAGAAGAATTAACGTTTTAATTTGTCTCCTTTTTGTTGCGACAACTTATATATTAAACAAGAAAGCAGAGCATTTGCAGGTTTGGGTGAGTTTGTATGTGTGTAGAAGCAAGAGCTGGCGTGATTTGTTAAAAATTTACATTTAAGCTACTAATTAAACAAAGTAGGGCCTGACTATATGGGAAGACTCTTTTAAGCTGTTTCACATAACAAATTGTGGTGTTGAATGCTTTCCCCATGGTTAACGTGTTTTAAACGCAAAAGCTTTTTGTGTTTAAAACAAGGAAACCCATGAACACCACGGTTTATTATGAAAAAAAATACGGAAATTATTACGATTGGCAAAGGAAGACATGCAAAAAGCCAACTGAAATAACGATTATTTTACAATATATATTTTACAAGCTTTTCTCTGATACAGACATACATGTATCTCGCCTTTTTTCGCACAGGATTTCCAGTCATAATCACTGTCGCTTACAGCATCACGAGAGGGTTGAGCTCAGAAGCGGAAGGGTAAATAAAACAAAAATAGTTTTTGTTATTCTAATTGTATATTTAACAATTAATAAAATATCATTTTTATATGTGTGATTAGAACTTTATGTAGATAATGTTGGGTAAATCGCATATTGATTATCACTTGACAGAGGTCAGGTTTTTGTTGCTATTTCACTTGAAAATGTAGAAATAAGGTTTTAACTTTATCTTTCAAATGAACTTTAATTATCAATTAATATTGATTTAAGCAGTGATGTTCTTTGGATAATTTCCTTACAAAAGTCTGTGTTAATGCAAATCACATAGTGAAGGCCTCAGTAAACGATGTTAGCTTATTTTCTAAATAAGTATTCCTGTTTAAATTCAAACCTTAAATATACACAGTTATTCATACCTTTTCTTTACAGGTGCTGGTTGGACGAGAGCATTTACCAATACATTGTATTTGGTCCAATCATAGCCACTCTCATCGTAAGTTCAGTTTCAATTATATTCGTTTTTACTCATCGTTAAAGGTGGGTGAAATAGGACACTGACAGGAGTAGAATTATAGGAGATCAGTAACATTTTGTCTTCCATTGTGAAATCAGTCCTTCTATCTAATACCATGTTTATAGGAGAGAATAAACTCAATGAATCACCAAACAATGCCCTTTAACGTTCCGACGTCGTTTGAACGTCATACTCCCCCTCCACGTGTCCAAATTTGACGCAACGTCGGAGTAGCCTCATTTCTATGCTAGTCCCTGAAAATTGCAATATGACCCTACCATTGGGATACATCCTGTCGAGTTTGTAAGATACATGATAAAACATTTATTGCATTAATCTTATTTTGGCATTTTTATTCATTTTCTGATTATTTATATATATATTTTTTTGTTTTCAGTTAAATTGCATCTTCATGTTCAACATTGTTCGCGTTCTCATCACGAAGTTACGAGCGGTGAATTCTCCAGACACCGTTCAAACCAAGTACGTATGTCCATGTATCAAGTTATCATTTGATATCGCAATGTGAAATCCAGGGTGAATTTAGATATTACACACCATTAGGGAATCCAATATATATAGGTCCAACTCTTTTTACTCCCTTGTATATAAAACTATGTGAATACCTTATTTTAAATTATAAGTTCATTGTACTGAGTGTTCTTGAATTAGATAGAGTTGTACATTGTACGTACATTAATGTAGTTTTGTTTGACGATGGCCTGCTTTTCAATGACGAATTAGAATATAATTATTATATAGTTAGGGTGGATGCATAACTATGTCTTAATGATCTCAGCTTTCACATGATTGAAGCTTTTTGCTTTCGTAAAATAAACAAAAAATAAAGTGTAGAAATGTACAGCACTGCTTAATGCACAAACGGGATGAAAGAGATATCAAAACAAAAATCCGAATATTTGCTTTATAATTTTGATGATGATCAACACGTTTAAAAATAAATAAGTATATGAAGCACTTAAAAAGTTTTTTTTTTTAGCCGAATTGAAATTAAAATAAAATGCTACTTTTTTCAACATTTCGGGCTGCGTACCTTATTAAACATTGACTAGGCGCGACTCCGAAAGAAAATTCAACCGGGGTCGCATCTGGTATAAATTAAGAGCGAACGGGTCAGGAACGAAAATATATTTTTGGTATAGCATATAAGATCCATCGAGGGCGCCCACTGCGTTCGTCCATATAAATCAACGCCGGTTGAACCGTGACGTTGATATTTTACATGATTACTTTCTCGTTGGTTATCCCAAATAGAGCAATGAAAGAAAGAAAGAGGTAAAACCATGAGAAACATGCACGACTTATAACCATTTATTTATTTTGTTTTGCCTTGTGCAACATTTTAGGAGTTACATACATTTGTATACAACAGTGTATATGCGAATATTTTAGTTGTTATTTATGCATTTGTGATGTAAAGCTATATTTCACTTACTCAGAATAAGATAATTCTATTTTCAGGAATAAACCAGATAAATAACAGCGTGTTTTTATAGAAATCTTTAAAAATAATTCGTATAATTCTTTTTAAATTATAATTTATTGTAAAAACTATGAAGGAAATGCCTGTTTTTTTTTGCGAATTTATAACATAACTTCCGGAGGGTGTTTCTTTCACCGATAACTTAAGCAATACAGTTAAGTTATGTTCTTGATGAACATGATATATTGGTTTGGCGTGCGCCATTACCAACATTGACATCTAAATAAAGTTTATGTAAATATTCCACAGACTGAAAGCAAGAAATTGTTTAGAATCTGATTCGACTAAACTCATCCAACTAAGGTATAAGCGAGATAAAACCGTAGTTTCAGGTTTTGGATTTCATTTATTTAATTCCACATGGACTGAATGAGGTTGTATTAATAGCGCGATTTTTTTTCTAACAAACTGGTTTGATATAGATTCTAGCACCATCACGATTAATGAATTCATTAATCATGGGTCAGTTTATCACATTTACCTCATTTCGACTTCTATACCTAAACGGTTTATAAGCAATTGCGGTTATACATGCTTAAATGTATATAGGTATACTATTTACAAGCATATAAACATAGATGTTTATAAATCAATTTAGTTATCTGTCAACGATTCATAGGCATCTGTGCTTATATGCTTATGAATCGTATGTTGCGTGTTGATAATTTGCCCCAAAACATTTGTTTTCACTGTTCAGACCTGTAGACTCTATGGGCCAATTTCATATCTGAGGTTCTGGACTGGTCCCAAACCTAGTTTCAGAAACCTCAGACTTCTTCGAAACTAGGTATTACGAGACCTAGTTTCATACATGGTTCCGGTCCGTCTTCGAAAACAAGAGATTTAATCAATCAACGAGTCGAGACCTCTGTGAAACTATGCTCCAATCTGGTTTCGTCAAACAATCCCATTTCTCATGTTTAGTCTGGTCTTGCTACGGTATTAGACTTCGTCAGCGGTTCGGCTAAAGAAAGCAAAAATGTCAAACCACCTAATGTAGTTTGCATAATGAGATCTGTAGATGAAGTCTCGGACCGGAATGAGACCTGGCTTAAGATGTGAAATTAAGTTGTTTGGCGAAACCAGCTTAGAAACATGGTTTCGCAGAGGTCCCGGCGTGGTCCGGGCGAAACCAGGTCTAGACGTCAGATAAGAAATTGGCCCTATGTGTTTCCATTCGTAGCAAATGTTTCAAAAAGCTAACATTTCTTCAAAAGTGTTTCTCAAGTCTACCGTAAACATTTAAAATATGCACACTGACAATATTGTATATTTGATTTCTAGGCTTTTCGGGTAATATATTATATTTACAATACCAACGCAATATCCTTTTTAACTTTTCTATAACATGAACAATAATATTACTTTTGAATATTTGCATTAACTAGTCAAACAATATCTAAAATATTGGTAAGCTAAGTTTATAACCATAACGGTATGAAGTTTTAGAAAAACAAGTTCAACAATGATTACTTATAAAATGTAAACTCTAAAATGGAAAGGACTATGGGAATAACCTACATGTGTTAGTTTTACAAAAAAGGGAATCTATGACCGGTGTCTTTTGGACATTTGCACATTCTTTAATAATTTGTTGTGTCGAAAAAATGTTCCCCATTTTTAAGAATGCAACAATTATTTTTTTTAGACGCCAAATATATTTTTATGAGAGCATCGACATTCGAAATGGGATGTGGTTGCCCCAAAGCAATAATATAAAAACTGTTTTAACTCTTTACTGAGGGGGAGGGTCATTTAAAAAATAAGGTCATATATAGAACCACCGCGCCACGTTAAATCGTGTAGGTTTGATTTGACGTTCTGGTATGTGCTGTCGAATCAGGTTTTTTATTAATTCAGATTCCAATATAAACTTGTATATACATTAATTATGTGCTTACTAATGCGATTGTTATGCTCAAAGTTATGCTATTAAATTGCTTGATAATAATTGCTTTTAATGCAAAAGGGCTTGGCCACACTTGATCTCTATTTTGCCCGACTTAAATGTTTCTTTTTTGGATATAAAAGGCATATGCTCTTGGACTATGAGAATTATTTGAACACTCAATAAAAATTCAACGAATATATTCTTGTTTGTGAATAAGTTTTTCCAAGTATGGTCAAGCCCTATACCACTTAAATTGTTACCTTTTAACTGATTCTGACTGTATTTAGTGAGTTATCATAATGTGACTTATTTTTGCTCTTTCTTTCTGTTTTATTTTCTCTCTTTGCCTGTGAAATATCAGTGATTTTGAAGATCTTAGGTGAGGTTTAGTTATTGTGAAACCTATATGTTTTCAGTCGACGTTTATTTGATGTTATTCATTGTGTTTCGTGACAAAAACTTAGCATGAGATCATTTACGGTTTGACAGTGTCACAAAATGCAAAAACATACATGAGAAAAACGGTGATATGGTACGGTTTGCAATATTATTATTTAATTTGGATCTTCAATTTTGATGCTGAGCTATGTATGCAGGCCATGCAATTCATATTTTTTAAAGTGTTTTTTTTTTTAAGTAAAAAAAGGATTGTTATAGTCTTATCGTTAAAAAGACTCGGTTACTCGGAATATATTATATATAAAAAACGCGAATATCGTTGCATATATTACCTATCACTCCACTATACATGGATTCTTAGGATGTTCTATAGACGATTATGCACGTTTTTTTAGATATATATATTGCGTTTTGAAATAACGATATTAAAAAAGCGTTTTTTTTCTAGAATATATATTTGCATGACTTGATTTGTAACCAGTGCTTATTCGCATGTTCGATGTTTCAAAATGATTTCATCGGTATCGCAGTTGTGAAGATAGAAAAGCAGTAGCTTTTAATGCTTAATTAAATTTTGTCTTTTATATGTATGCTATCAAACAAGATCGAGTTCCAACATTTTACTTGGTAATATTGTGAATCATTGGTCTAAATTGATTTTTTTTCTAATTTTCACTGTACCCGCTCCTGTATCATCTACTTAAATGGGGAGCAGGACAACTCACCCAAAAACCAACTCACCCACGAAAAAAATGGTCAACTCACCCAAATTCTTGGATAACTCACCCAAGTTTTTTTGGACAACTCACCCAAATTTTAAGTCAACTCACCCAAGTTTTTTGGACGACTCACCCAAACTTTTGGACAACTCACCCAAATTATTTTATGCATAAAAATACTTAAGGCTCCCAAATTTATTATTAAGTGGGTATGATATATACATAAAAATAATAAAAATATCAATATAGAAACATTTAAAATCGAAATTGAAATAAAATGATTGTTTTATTGGTTTTCAAATATTATCAAATAAACTCTGATTGGAAATTAATTTTGAGGCATATTTGATACATCATTTTATGTTTTTGATTCATGCTGCCAGGTTGTGATTGCAATTGGTATTGAATGAATTACTTACACAGGGGGTCAATTTAATCCGCGATCGCTAATCGATTCGCGATCATCCCAGGGTACAGATCACGCGTTACTATTGTTCAATTTAGATAAACGACTGTGCTCAGGGAAACGTTTAAATTTGAACTGTATTTGCTCTATTTGAAAATGATCAAATTACAGGTTTGGAAAAAGATATTTCTATAATTTTCATATCTGATCAATTACCAACGATATATATCTGCAATAAAACAACACAATGGAGAACAATTTAAAACATCAAAATACACCGTTTCCTACTCTAAAACAACAAAAATACAGGTCAGTTTGCATCATTTACAAGAAAAAAATCAAAATAAATCCAGAAATTAAAAAAAAAACTTGGGTGAGTTGTCCAAAAACTTGGGTGAGCTGACCAAAATATTTGGGTGAGTTGACCAAAGCACTTGGGTGAGTTGGTCACAACTTGGGTGAGTTGGTTTTTGGGTGAGTTGGTTTTTGGGTGAGTTGTCCGACATCCACTTAAATGACCCTCAATAACGGCCTAATTACATCATGTGTGTCTTTTTTCAAATTTCATGCAACTTAATAAATAATACCTATACAAAACATATAAGTATCTGTGATCTGTGTTCCGTAGTTGTCTATTCAAAAAGTTGCGCCTATATTTGTCTGCTTATACATATTTTGCTTACTTGCTAGCTTATAAGTTTGCATATATTGTGCTTATACATTTCCTTATATACGCATACAGGAAAGCAGTGCGGGCCGCCTTGATCCTGATTCCTCTGCTTGGATTGCAATTCGCCCTCTACCCAGTCACTCCGCCCCCGGATTCACCCTGGCTCTTCTATTATAACCTGGTCACAGCCTTTGTTACGTCATTCCAAGTAAGAGTTCGAAATCATTTGCGGAATGTTTGATGAAAAACAACTTTTTTCATTTATTTTTTTTACTTTTGAATTCTTTCATCGCAGCATTTGTTACCTCATTTGAGAAAAAAAGAGATTACGTTTCATCCGATTATATATGGTGTTATAGTGTTTTTTTTTAAGAATGAGAAAGTCAGTGAATTGCTTTTAATTGGTTATGAATTATTCATGACATTTGTAACGTTTTGATTAAAAGAACCATTTAGTATTTCGTTTCGAAATAAATGGTTCTTTTGAGTTGGCTCCTAAAGTGTTTGATTATGTTCTTTGCTTGTCTGATCGACTTTGAAAATAAACTTTAAATAATATCAAATAATTTAAAAATATAAATATTTTCTCCTTTCTCAGGGACTATTTGTTGCCGTCATCTTCTGCTTCCTCAACGGCGAAGTGATATCTGTGATCCGGCGTAAATGGGGCCAACACAAATTAATGCGCAGCGGATCCAAATCACGCCCCTCTTGCACCCAAGCCACTTATATGGAAACCAGTATGCAACCGCCCATCTATACAAACAGAGACACCAATAAACCCGAAAGCCATATGAACGGGAGAAGCAACGGGAATGTGGGCAATAAAAAGGGATTTTTCAGTCGTGTAAAGAATATAGGGACTAATACGTTCTCTATGAAAAAGGTACAGCACGTGGCGCCACCACAGCCCCGTAAAAACAGTATTTCCGGTGATCACGATGTGTTATTACCGCCCACAATATTAGGGAATAGTGGAGGACCAAACGAGCTACAGGGAAATGGTAACAATACAGGACCGAAAAATACTGAAATCCAAATGCAGGACGCGTTGCATTTTAATCGAACTGGGGATGGTAAAAGTGGTATCAGTCAGATATGAAACACGAAAGGGCAACTATAAAGTTTGTGAAAATTCGTGGTTCTTATACATGTATATGCCGAGGTAAGAATGATAAATCTACGATTGGTATAATTCATAGAAGTCTATGTGGAAATGAAACCAATGAAACTATGGCTCTTGTCTCGAATCCCGAGATCGAAGGGTGCCTGTGCTTCAAAACACTTCACAAAGGTTCGCAAAACACTTGCTAAAAGCGTACAAAGCACCAGGTATACCATCGGCAATACTACTGCAAAATATCTCGTTGATATCAACATCACCTAGCTTATAAACAATGACTTTATATGTGCGATGGCAATATCAATGCTTAACATGTTATAAAATACAGTACAACATTGTAAAATTTGGGTGCCATATTTAGGCTGTTAATGCCTGACCGGTGTCCATGCATTCCGAAGGACCTGATTTTACAAATGTATATAAAAAATATAATTAATGTTCCATTCTCTATGCAAATTCGATTTCAAAACATTTTACCTTAGTATATCAATATATGTAGACGTAGATGTAAAATCGAAAAAGTCACAACGAAGTATAACGATGTATGGTTATATGCATTTGTTGCGGATGCAATTTGAAATATCCTCCTTTATACTCTATACAAATTGAGAACATCTGAAATACGTGCACATCAATATATATAATCGTATTTTTTAGAATCGATAACGAATATTAAACAACGATATTTATGACTAGACTTATGCAATGAATATATTTATTATAACAAATACCTGCATATGTCTAATCGGAATCAAGTGTGTAATGACGAGATATGTTCGTATATGCAATAGTCTATGTCGATAAACCACAAATATTGATATGCGTAGAAAACGACTCGAATTAATGGGACAGAAAATGCGAAAATCCAAAATCATGTGATCTTTTTTGTCACTTTTCCATTTTGAAAAATTATGATTTTGTCATATGTTATAGGTGTGTATGTGTACAATAGACTCCTTATATTAAAATTCATATAACATAAATAATGACTAAGTTTCTAAGGGATTGATGAAGTGGGGTATTGATTATGTCAGACCTGGGATAATGGGACAGATACCATTGTACATAAATAAACCTACATTATTGCTATAAGTGTATTGGTAA
>LQRL01180208.1:11777-25333 GCA_001703475.1 Hydroides elegans | reverse complement strand
ATCGGTCACCTCCTTTGCCCCCCCCCCCTTTCAGCCGTCACCCTCCCCCTCTTCCATTTTTTTGTCGCCTTGCACTCGGCTCCACTCTTTGGGACGGTTTTTGTTTTAATTGTTAATCCCACAGCTGTTTTCGTGGTCCTACTAAACGTGTTTAGATAATTCATTTTAATTTATTACTTTTTTTTAGGTTGTTGAAAAACTGTTTCCAAAATGTTCGTGATAGTACTTATTAAAGAAAATACTTTATATTCACGCTTCAGTTATTTTGCTAGATGTGGCGCAACAGTATTTTCTTCCGAAATTGAGGTTGATAACTACTAAAATTCTTCATTCTACGGCCGATCCATCGCGAAACAACCCCTTCCCTAACAACCACCCTCTACCCCCATCCCGTCACCCAGATCCACCCTTGAAAAGGAAACACATCATCATCATCAAAATGCACCATCAAAGCGCATTTTGCATCCCTGAAAAAAAAACACATCTCCATAATAATCACGCTAATCACACAAATACCACTTTCATTAGGGCGGCCGGGGGAACCAAGCCCATAATCCACTTTAGTCTCTAACGGACGCAAAGACCGCCGCTAAGAATAGAACGTCAAGTGCCACCGCCGCCGCCTTTTGACTCACCCTCCGGTGATGGGCTCAACGATGAAGACACAGGCCTTAACAATGGGTGCAGACAGACTAACGTCAGAAGGCCAGTAACTTTGTGGAGCAATAGGGACCTGGTTCCATGGCGGAAAACAGCTAGTTTACGTTGATATATTAATTTTTCAAAAGTTAATTGTTGATATATTTTCATTTTTTAAGCAAGCTGCTTAAAATCCATTCACAAAGGAACCTTATCAATTGGTACGGACAGACTAAGGCCGAGGTTACACAGAACTATTTAAAAAGTTAGCAGTTATTAACGCAAGCTTTTTTAGTGGTTACACTGGCGCAAAAAGAAGCAAAAAGGCTTTTTCCCGCTAGCAGTTTTCCACGCTGGCTTTTTTCTCTGTGTTATAGCAAGATTGTCGTGAAAAACCGCAGTGTAACCACTTTTGATTTTAAAAAGCTCACGTGAAAAACAGATACTGCTTTGTTTGACACGAGTTTTTATAAAGAAAATAGAGCACTTATAGAAGATTAAAAAGAGGACTAATCCCCGACGTGAAAAACAGCGAGCTCTGTGTAACCGCGGCCTAACGTTAGAAGGCCAGTTACTTTGTGGAGCAATATGGGCCTGGTTTATAGCGAACAAAATCGTAGTTTTTTTTTTCACGATGTTAACATAAAAGCTAACCTATACATACGTTCAAAAAGGAACCATGCCCTAAACAATTGGTCAGAGCCAGACAAAACGTTGTGTCAAACATTATGGTACGCCTCCATCGCGGAAAAAGGCGACATTTTTGTTTCAAGTTAAATCACAGAAACACACTGGCACCATTTTTCACGTGTTATCCGCTCCTAAAGGAACCACGTCCTTCACAAAAGACATACGGACAGATTAACGTCAGTGCGGCCTGTTCGTTTACTATGAATAGAATAAATAATATAAAATAAATAAATAAAATAAAAGACTTACCTCTCGATCCTCTTCTGATTCATCTGTAAAACAGTCAAAAACAAATCAATCACTACATCAATGTAAAATTAAATATTGTTTGGACATTATTATTAACAGGCTTCGGGTTTTTCTTGAGAACGCTGTGTAAGTTTGACAGTAAATACTTTTATTCGCAAGCAATGATGTTAGTCAATCGTTTTTAATTAGACGCGAGGATGAGAATTCGCCCATATGTGATTTTAAATTTAAACCATTTAATATGTTGAATCAACCGAGCGTTGAACGTCTTAAATCTTAAAATAAACACATTGCAATGCGGACTATGAAAATGTTTACAATTATAATCATTTTGTCAAAGCATTTATTGAAAATGAAACGTATTTTGAGTGTTTTATATGGGCTCACCCGCCATTTTGAGCGGGAATTCATGAGCCAAGGTTTCCTCGAGATCCCACAGGCTGCGCCGTCCTTCCTTCTTCGGGTGCGGAGTGCCGCGACCTACCACAAAAGATTTAATGTATAGGTTCAATAGATCCCTTTAATGTATACGGAAACTCGCCATTTGATGATATATAAGACGTGCTTGTCACACACAAAATCAAACTTCTTGAATACCATCTTAAATGGTATAAGGTTGATCTATTTATTACATTTAACAACTGTTTCTCATGGATAAAAAAAAAACAATTTACTATGAGTAAAAGTTGCGAGTAACCAAATTTGTGAGTAGGCCAAAAGCTGTCCAAGAACTTACTCTATTCAATTAAGCTATTAGTAGTATGTACTGAAAAATGTTGGTTGACCAACTTCCAGAGGCGTAAAAAAAAAAAATCGATTCCAAAGACTCACCTTTTCCCCGCTTGCGTTGCGCGAGTGCCTGGCGGCGTTGCTCGAGTTTGTGATTGAGTTTGGCGTAGTAGCGTTGTTCCTCTTCTTCCCGTGCGCGGCGCTGGCGTTCAAGGAGGGACTCGAATAAAGCTGGAAAAGAGCGAAAAAAACGTATTTTTCGAATGAATTTTATATGACTTATAGCATAGTCTAGGCATAATAATACATATTTGATAACTTTTAAGAAAACACATAGGAGGCATAAAAATAAAATGAGCGTTCCTACTACACCATCTTAGGTAAGACTAATAATGATTAAGTGAAATGAAATAGAAAAATATATTACGGGTTTGGACTCTCAACCCTTACATGTAGCAGGAAATATGTGTAGATATGTTAAACAAGACTGTCCAAGGACAGTGTGCCACACCTTGCACAACTTTAGTCAACCCTTATTACTATGAAATGATCAACCATGTTTATTCGGTATAGCTTTATAGCACATTTAATCGATTTTGTTATAAAATAAGTAAAAATATCCAAACCCCTCGAAGTGTACACCCAACTTTCTGTTTTTATATGCCATATGAAAAACGAAAACCGAGTTTTACCGTAATTTTCGGTGTATAGCCCGCGGGGTAAAGCATACAAAATACACAGGTCCGGCTAATACAACGGTGCGGGTTACTCCGTTTTCTAAAGCATAAACCACTCGCTTTTGGATTTACATGTAAAATAATCGAAATTTTTGTTTTTATTCATCGACACAATAAAGATTATAGTAATTAATTTGAGCTGCTGTCAAGTCTTTGTAGATTGTTTAAAGAAAGAATAAGAACCGGCAACATATATAAGGCGTTGGCATCGGGTTATAATGCAAAATACACGATATTCAG
The DNA here is from genome assembly GCA_001703475.1 of Hydroides elegans. Taxonomy (NCBI): domain Eukaryota; kingdom Metazoa; phylum Annelida; class Polychaeta; order Sabellida; family Serpulidae; genus Hydroides; species Hydroides elegans. Next base: position 22,049 of record LQRL01180208.1, on the reverse strand, counting down.
AAAAGGTCAAATTTAGGTTGAGAGTTATAAACAGTATCTAAAACATAATTCTATTCTTTTATGGGGTGCAGGCTAAATTCCGATGCGGGTTATACATCATTAAACACGGTAATATATATAATCATTGATATAACCAATTAAATGGAAGGCATGTATATCCACAATTGTATATATAATTTTTATGTTATCAATATAATGGTGTCTAAATTATTATTCAATCCAGTCTTCTTTGATGGCCGAAACGCAATTATCGCTATTATTTCGATTATGACGTAACAGTCGGCTATATATGTAGCACACTATCGGCTACATTTGTTTAAGTTTAATAAAGAAGAAAATTGAGGATATGAATTTAATTAAATGAATAGAATGGTGTGTAAATTTGTACATCATAATAGCATGTACACCCATAAAGCGTTCAAATGGGAAAATAAAAGTAAGCATAACTTTGCTTATATAAGCAATATAAGCACATATTAGCAGTTTTTAAAACCCCAAGGACCCCGAAAATAACATATCCAAATTTCATTAAAATCGGTCTACAACTGTTGGAGGAGTAGGGATTTAAAGAAAAAGTTAACGAACTAAACAAATAAACAAATAAATAAATCAATAACGTCAAAGCGGTGGGACAATCCACGCCTTGCGAAGCAAGCCGTGGCTAATAAAATGTATTCTTATCAAAATATTTTACCCTGTTGACGCGCGCGATGCATTTGGACAACCTGATTGCGTTGTTCGATTCGCCGCTGCTTGTCATCCGTCGCGCGCTTGTGTCGATCCTCAGCCTGTTCGAGCATACGTTGCTGCACGGCACGGCGCACTGCCCAGTTCTCGGCCAGCTTAGAAAACGACAAGGTCAGATGTCATTTCTGCATTGAACCTTTTCTTCTACTTTTAAGAGATTTTTTTTATATGTTGATTTCATCCACAGAAACGCATGAAGCAACAAATTGTGGTCTAAGACTGGGCCTAAGTAGTCCATTTGAACACATATCTACCGCTTTCTAATAGATGAACGCGATCTTTAACTTCGGCATTTTAATCAATAGGGCTCAATTCACAACCCGTAATAGCCTTTGACCAACTTTTAACGCGATCTTTTATTGTACTCAGTATTTAACCGCTAGCATTCAAATGCCGTCAACTTACTCTTTGGTGATGCATGCGTTGCATCTGACGTCTCCGCATCTCAGCCCGTGCCTGCTTCTCACGGTCTTCGCGCAACCACTGCGCCACCTTCTCAGCCTTTCGCCGCTTCTCCTGTCAACACATGCAAACATGCATTAACGTTTGTATGTCTAAGAGTTTATTCAAGAAGGAATAGCCTGTTCATATTCAAAACAATTTTCACAAACTCGCTGCATAAAGAATAATATAAAGACTGCAACAAATACAGATCATCGCGAGCGTCATCGAATAGCGTGGAATAAAAAATAAAAAATAACACTTTCACACGATATTCATAAATTTCGACTCAAACGTTACTTTATAACTTCAATGTTATTGTTTTTGCTTGATTTTATTGCTTATTGCCGCAAAGGCTTAATCTTCATTATCAAGTGACAGACCTCCATTTGGCGTCGCACCAGGATCTGCTGCCGACGTTCTTCGTCCTGACGTATGGCCTGTTCCTGCGAGGTCGTCTTGGATAGACGTTGTTTGCGCATGCGGCGGCGTCGTTCTTCTTCTTCCGCTTTCAGCTGCAGGTATCTGTTATTACAACGAAACAAAACAGGGAGGTGTAACAGAAATCTTAGAAATCGGCCATGAGTTGACGTTAAAATCACATGGCACAAGAGATTTAAGCTTCCTCCGCCACTTTGGCTGCTTAAGACCGAATTTGGGAACAAAACATAACGTCGAAACACTTTCGCTGAGTTTCGCTTACGTTCGCAGAGCAATTTGGCAATCTTTCGGTCATTTTGACTCATGTCAAACCCCGAAGATGGATTCGTTCTCAAAACTTATAATTAAACTTCAAAATATGTCACCAAGTTGATATATCGATCACAGCTGTAGTATATCAAACTAATATTCTCACCGTGCGCGATCCTGTTCGTGCTGCATGGACAATCGCGTTCTTGTCTCACGCACGCGTTCGGCACGTGCTCGCTGGGCTGCAGCCGCGTCGCTCTCACGCTTCGGTGTCTTTTGGGACACAGCTGCGCTATCGCCTGACTGCAAAATCCGATACAAATCGTTTATTATGATTTACTGAAGTGAGAATTCGGTATATATAAGCCGTAATGTTCCTTCAAATTCCTTTCAAACAATAATAAAGGAGATATGTTAAATTAAAGGAATATTATTTCCATAGGACTCCTTTTAGATATAATAATTTAAATACTAGCCCGATGCAATGATACAGTTGAAATGCAATTATGCAATTGAAAAATAATGAATTCTTAATTATTGAAAAAAAAAACCATTTGCTGAGATACAAGTGTTGCTAAAAAAAATGAAGCTACTTTCTTTTATTCTATCAAGTAGAATTGACAATTTTTACCTCTTTCTTCTCAAGAAGAAGGTTGATCTTGCGCAGATACTGTCTATATTCATTAAACTCTCTGAGGGTACATAACACCTTTCCATTCTTGGTGATGAATCCATGTTGGATAAGTCGATTGCGCATGTGGGGTGTGAATAAATGCGGCTTAAGATGTGGGTCATGCAATGGCTTGTAACAGTTCGACATCTCGATCGAACATGGATCCGTCAAATCGAAATCCAAGCCAGAAGGACGTTTGTGGATCTAAAATGTAAAGATTAAAAACAATTTGTTTTAAATATAGTAATTTGACAAAGAACAATCATAAACAACAATTATTACAGATGATTTTTTATTATATAAATAGCAGGTTTGTTTTAAAACCTTTTTCGAAATTAATCGTTTAACTAAAACAACCGGGAGAGGATCCAGAAAATATTAAACCGGGGCGCCAATGGTGTACAAAATATAAGACCAAACGGAAGGCGCCACTTTATTCGATGATATAACAGAAAGAGGAAACGTTGGGTTTGATGCGCCACTTGTATATGCAGTCTGACACATTATAACATGTACATAGCTCAAACTAATTGATTCCGTCACTTACCCGTTCTCCTAATTTCGTCGTGAACAGCTTCACTGTACCCTTCGGACCCGAAATCATAGGCAATTTATGGTCCAATGGAAGTGAATCCCATGTTGGTAGAGAATTTGTAGGTAGCTCAGGCGTAAGCTTCATCTCTGTGCTCCTACTTCTCATCCTCGGTTCAGCTAAATTTTCTATGTATTCATTCGAATACATCGCGTTAGAGTCTCCTAACTCCATGATTTAATGAGTTTTTGGGGCTGATCAAAAGTGATTTATCTTAATATAAACTACTCAAGTCATAATATAAATATTTCATTCGATTACGTCTTTAAAACATAAATTTTCACTTAGGTTTTTGTAGACGGAAGTAAAAGAATGTGTTATTGAATGACGTATGTGACGTGTGTGACGTCATTCAATTGATAAAAACAAGTAGACTATTCTGGTGTTACAACAAGTTTGTGCTAAAAGTGCACTCGTTAGAATGGTTCCCAAACCATATTCATTGAAAGAGTATGATATCACCCACTGGCGTGTGGTTAATATTTTTTTTGCAATTTGGCTTAAACACGTGCTCCTGGCCCCGTGTATTACAATTGGGTACCAGTCACATTTATATGGCATGATCATAAACTGGCTCAAAACCTGAATTCAAAAAACCTCAAAACACACTGGTAGATGATACAACTCCCTATATATCTTTGATATTAGGGCTAGAAAACAGTCTACAACAAGTAATGTCGAGGTTATAGCATACCATAAGTCCTATTTTGTGTTCTTATATTTATAGTGATATTTGTTAAAACGCTTCCTCCACATTTAGTATTAGAGAGTTTGGGCAAATTTGGGAAATCCACTAGAATGGCGTCAAAATTACGTTATCAAACCAGTAACAAGCAATGTGATTTGTTATATTTGGGAAATCCAGGCTATTAACACTAAGATTTTTATATTGACACACTCTCTCTATTAATAGATCTGTATGATACATGATTGTAAATTGATATTTATAATGTTTCTCGAAATACAGCAATTTGTTTGAAGAACAGCAATTTGTTTCAAGAAATGCCCCGCCCTTTTTATTTTAAAGATCAGGGGCTATTCCAAAAAAATGTGTAGTTCTAATTTCATGGATCCAGATCACCAAACATTGATAGATATATTTGTTAAAAAGTTTATAAGAATGATTAGCCAAAAATATTATCTGTCAGTGATAAATCGTTTTAACGTCAAGTTATCACTGTGCATATTCTTCCAGACCAGTCTACGTCACAGCATAGTTACGTCCCCAAACAAATCGGGGTTCAAGCAATGTGATTGGACGAGAGATTTTACTTCCTAGATACCTCCCCCAAACATTGAAAAATAAATAGCTTGTGATTGGTCAATTTAAAAGATGGCGGACAGTGGTCCGCAAGAATATTGTGTGATTATTTCATTTCAATTTACATGGGGCACTCAGCGAGCTGGTCCTTCAAAAACTGGTTCTTATAGCTAAGTCGCCTAGCCGACAGAATAAACAACTGTTTCAACAGCGACGCATTATACGAAATAATACAAAATCATGTTAACATAACATTTCAAACACACAATTCAAAATATAATCAAATGTTTATAATATAGGTTTACACAAAGAAGGCTAGCCATGTGTTTCTTCTGTCCAGTTTGGAACAAAAAGCTGATTATTTTCGAAAAATGAAAATATTAATCATAGTCAACTAATTAGTCATACGTAAGATTAATTGGGTTTTGGACACATTGAAGCGTTTTATTATTTTAGACTTTATGCAGATGATACACAACTGTTGACGCATCTAATTTTGTCCAGCGTACTTATATCTAATCACGAATTCCGTGAAAACAATTGGGACAAAAACTCTTTAAAATTCTACAAAAACATCTTTCTTGTTCAAAAACAAATCAATAAAATAATCATAAATGAATTTGTGACTCTGCACCAGGAATCATACTTGTATTCTATTAATTTGACGGACATATGGTGCTTTTGTATATTTGCTCACAATATTTGATAATTCAATCCCAAATTTAGTAATACTGAATTTCCTAAGAATCATTAACAAATGCAAAATCATGCTTGGTTCAATTTTTGAAATTTAACTACCGCGTCATGTTTCCTCTGTATTTTTGAATAAAGGATTTTGATGTTTTACATGTATTGCAGCAAAGTATGTTAATGTATTGCTATTGAGACGGTTGGTGTATTTCCAAAGTAAGTATTTCTAAAGTTATTATATTTTGAAATAATTATTGACAAAAACGAAAAATAAATATTTGACGGTAATCGTATGTTTGTTTTATGAAATAGTTATTGTTAACATACACATATGTTATTTTTTTTCATAGAATATTTGCCTCTTTGCAATGCTAAATTGCTGCATTTTACGATCCATTAGAATGTCCTTTATTATATCATCAAATAAAATATATACAATTTTTATGTTAGTAATGTTTTTCTTTATCAAAAGCGATGTTGAATTTGTACATTTTTAGGATATAATGTAAATAAAGTTTGGGTTTATTGTATCGAAATACGATTTTACTAATTGTGGTACATTGATTACCGTACTGAATTTTTTTGAATAGGATCAAAAAGCTATTAATGCACTAAACCAAGACCCCCAAGTAAAAAAATAACATTGAAAAGAGTCTGGTATATATAATGTTTTTTATTTGCTAATACTATATTGCTTGACATTCAGTAGAATTGTTTATATTACAATTATTTACTATCGATGAAAATGAGTTCTGTTGCCTTCACATTTTGATGTTCATCCACGATCTTTATATGAAACCTATTCTTCACTTCAATCGGTTATATTAAAACAAAAGTTAAGATAATTGTGTTTGACTAAATAAACAAAATGATTGTCTAATTAATGATGATCTACGCGTTTTATATCGAACTCGGCACACGGCTCGCCGATGGATTCTTTGAAGACTGCGATCATAAGATCATCATGACCTGAAATATACAAATGAAAAGAGCTGTTATAGGATTGCTCAAAAATAAGATAAATCATGTTTTCGGATGAAAATAAATTAAAACCAAAATATTAGTAATATACTCCCATAAATTTTACGTTAAGAAAACAATCGAAAACCGTTATTAGCTATACTTGAATATACATCCCACCCTATTCGCCCATTGTACTAGATCAATTATTGATATTTAAAATATTAATGATTGTGAATGTTCTTTTGATGTTAGTTGAATGCAGAAAACACAGAAAAGTAGTTCACCAATTTCCACCATTCATATCGAGAATCAAAAGTCCTTACCGGGATCGAACTCGATCCTGAGCCCTATCCTGAGTCAATCAGCTTCGGGCGGGTCAATGAGTGCTGCATGCATGCCGTATCAGAAGTATCCGCTGACCGGAAGTCCGTGTTCACCTTGGACGTCATTATGCTAGTTTTAGTACACAAAATTCGTAGAATTCTAATAAAGATTTTTGTATATCAATTGTGTGCACTAACGTATTTGCGACTATTGAAGAGTGGGTCTGTTCGATCTGCCGTGATTTGCAGTTTCACTTTGTCGGGCTTGCGATGTGTACAATGGTCGAACAGAGCTTTACCAACAAAAACAGCTCCAACTGGAACAGGGTCATCTGAAAAATAGGATTTAGTTGTTACTCATATCATTTACTTTGTATTGCGGGGTTTTTGATCAAAATTCTAAATATTTAGAATTTATCTATCTGAATGCTATATTTGAGATTTATGCAAGTTTAGACAAAATGATTTCATAAAAATCATGAAATAAGAATATGTTTTCACACTCTAAGCTTATTTGGTAAGGGGATCTGCATCACGAAATTAAGGAATTAAACGATGAAAGTTTATGTGCATTGCATTGACAATCCAGAACAAATAAGTGCTGGCAAATCAGCATTTGAATAATTTTGACCTCATTTTGGATATACATTAATTCTCATTTTCAAAAAAATATTACATGCTTACCATTCTTAAGTTGAATTGTTCCAAGATATAGAATCACCCACAACACTGTTCCCGCATATCTAATTCTGCATTAGCCATGTTTCAAATCGTCTTTAATTTTAATTAAAATTTTGTCTTTTAACTTAAGTCGATCATATAAAATTATCATGTACCATATTATTTACTTTAAAAGATAGCATAACTTGTAAAGCAGTTTTTTAAACAATTAGCAGCGGGACATTTAGGGCGTCTTCTAGTTTGAAACATTTCAGATACCATAATGCACCAAAATTATATATTTATTTTATAAATGATTGTATTTTGTATTTTTAAATCAAATATTCGAATCAAATATGTATTGCTGTGATTTGTTCTTTAACAAGAGCTTCGCAAAAATATGAAAACTCTTAAGAGGCAAACATGTTTATTTGTCACCATCGCATGTACAAAAATTACAGATAATATCACATCTTGTTTTCAGGAATACTCTTTACCCAACACAACCTAATACCTTTCTGAAAAATTGCAATGTCGTAGCTACTACTGCCAAATCATCACGTCGGGGCTCTTTAATTTATTCATTTTTACTTGGTTTCCCATCACACCGAGTGCCATTTTTTTTATTTCGTTTGATGTTTATTTTTATATTTGGTTGTTATTTATCGAAGATGTTACATATCGATCAGTGATATCTTGCGGTATGCATTTTAAGACAATGTTCTATTTCATTATGGTATTTTCGGTATATCGGGTTTCAGCTATCCTTAAATAAAACATCAAACACTAGAAATTAACAGATCGAACTGAGCAAGTTTCAGTAAAATCACAGAACACAACAAACATAATCTTAAGCATAAACTACGGCTCCTACTTTTTCTATATGAACGCGTATTCAAACGCTAGCACCCTGTATATCATGATCACATACACCAATAGACAAACGTTAACTGCTTTGGGAAATATTCTTTTTATAGTGTTTTTAATATTTTGCCACTAGGAGAACATCCGTTGAGCATTCTCTTTCGTCGAAAAGTCTTAAACGGGCGACCCTAAGGCGCGCTCAACCTCATTTCATTCGGCAACCATCTTGGTTGGTTTTCATTAGGCTGGTTGGCTTTGGCTGAGTGGCTCTGATGTTTAGTGGTGCACAAGGCGAAGATCGAATTCAGCGCATGGCTCGTCTTCATCTTCGTGCTGCACGTAGGCCATCATGATCTCATCGTTTCCTGGAATGATTTATATTCTTATTAGATTCTAGGTGTTGATTAAGATTCTAAATGTTTGGATTAAACGCATAACAAGACTGTCCATGGACATTGTGTCACATATTGCTAAACGTTGAATTCATTTATCGATCAATTATAAACTGTAGTACCAGTATCAAAACCATGATTATGCTACAATTTGAAAGATTAATAAACAGTTTTTTTTTAACTAAATAAGAAAAGAATAAAAACAAACACCAAGTGTCCTCCTCTTACCAGGATCGAACTCAGCAATGATGCCCAGCATGTCCTCCTCTGGGGGATCGAAGATGGCGTAATGCTTGGCGAAGTAGTAGTAGCCGGAAATGGGCAGGTTGTCATGGTGCGTCACGGCGCCGTGGGTGGCCTCCATGTGCAGGTTGGCGTTGACCTGAAAAGCGGTGCGAGGTTAGAAGGAAATCAATTCAAGATAAAGAATATTATGTGCTGTGACATTGTATGGTGAATAACAGTGTACATATTAATAATGAATACTAATGAACGAAAATGAATAATAATAGGAGAACAGAGAATAAGAACAGGCGATGATATATAAATTATGACAAAATATTGAGTGGTTTGATGATGTTTAACTATATATATTTAATGAACTCAAGGATAACAAATATAATTATCCACTTCGGAGAAAATAAATTTTATTTGTCTAAAATCGTTTAAATCTCCATTTCAATCGAATTCAGAAACAAATAAGACACCAATAAATATGCTAATATATTTATCATTTCACTCTTACATGGATCCTTGAGGGCCAGTAGGCCTCACGATCATCGGACTGGATCTCAATGGACACGAGCTGCGGACGACGTTGGGTGCAGTGGTCGTATAGGGCGCGACCCTCGTACAGGGTACCAGGGGTGATCGGGTCCGCTGGGAAAATAATATAGGAAGATAGAAAATAGTGATTAAGTATAGGAAAAAATATATAAGTGTTATCAAAATGTTATATGATGTTTTGTTCTCCTATGGAAAGTCAGTGACAGCGCAATCGAGTCAATCAAGGAAAGGAGTTGGTTGTTTGGAACGATATGGAAAACGGCAAAGTTATTACCAATATATGGTCAATAAAAATTTGTTTGCTTTAGAATGATCCCATTCGAAACTAAATACATTGAATAATTCATATACTCGCCTCGAATTTGTAATGATAGATACTTTATACATATATAATATTGATAATGTAAATCAATATTCCAGCATCAAAATTTCCTTCAGCTTTGAAAAAAGCGCATACTTACCTGGACCGTTACAATGCGAATACTGAAAGCACCCCGACCTCAATACTCATTCTTTGGTTTTTCGGCTATCCATATCATCTGAGGCTAGAATCTAATAACTATGAATATTAGACTAAACAAACAGATATCTAAAAACTTTGACCTTTTAGGGACGGAATGTAGATTTTATTTCAGGTAGACAAAAGTTGATGGACCGAGATCAAATCGTTCGAAACCTTGTATCGTGAAAATTCTATATTTAACAAAGATTTAAGAAATTTATATAGATGTGGTTCGGGGCGCTTGTCAGTTCAATGGAATATACATTAACCCATATTATCGCTCCAAAACTTATATTATCGCTCAAGGATTATGTAAATGTTAAACTGATATTGTGTTAATAATATTTTGTTATGTTAATTCTTAAGCTTGATTATATAAACAAACTTGGGTATGGATCAATAGTCATGCACTCCCAATAACATAGAATACACACTTGACCAACATTGCTATAGCAAAAGAAGATTTTGAATTTTGACTGTCTAAAATTATATTTCTTATACAATAAAGAAGCAATAGCATTGTTCGTCGTGATAAGGTCCTGTAAAAGTAATAAATGGATCAGCAGGCATATACATCAAATATAATATTGATTCATAATATTTTAGATCTATGCATGAAATTAGTCCCAATTCTGACAAATACCGTTCATTAACGGACATAATACCGGACAATACCGGACACAAAAAA
>LQRL01180201.1:8429-21074 GCA_001703475.1 Hydroides elegans | reverse complement strand
TCTATCTCTCTCCCACTCTCTCCCTCTCTCTCTCTCTCTCCCTCTCTCTCTCTCTCTCTCTCTCTCTCTCTCTCTATCTCTCTCTCTCTCTTTCTCTCTCTCACACTAACTCATACACAAACTCAAACATACATTCGTTCTTTATCATCTGTTCATGTTTATCTCTCTCGTTCAATCTTTGTATCTAGCATTCGCTTTCCCTCGATCAAGGGTGAGGTGGCTCGAAATCAAAATGAAAACATTATGCATGCATACAACATACCCCCACCAAAACACAACACGCCCTACATATCTAGACCTAGATCTATTGCGCGTTGTTGGGACATTTGACCGCCGACGACGATTTTTGCGCGCCCGGGAAACGCCGTCCGGTTGCGTATCATCAACCAACACATATTAAAGAGAATATGAATGAATACTAATATTGCAATTGAAATTTATCGACATTTACAGCAGACGATGAGATTTTTCGCGCCCGGGCTACGCCGTCAGGTTGCGTATCATGGAAGCCCAATATACACAAAATAAAGAAACAAATGAATGAAAGGAAATGGGCATTTATATTGATATAAATGAGCATAAATCCGCATTTACCGCCGACAAGCTTTTTTGCGTGCTCGGACCATATTATCGGGCTACGTATCATCAAAGGCCAATAGATACATATCAAAGAAAATAATGAGAGAAGTTAATACTTATAATGACATGACAATTACCGCCGAAGACGAGCTTTTGCGCGTCCTTGCCACACCATCGGGCTGCGTATCATCGAAACCCAACAGACACGTATCACATTCGCACTCATCGCTGTCTTCCGTCGACACACCGCTGCTACTTCCGGTTTCTCCATTTCCGCCGCTAGAGGGCGATAGTGCGCCACCGCCGCCATGTTTGTTGGATATCGATCGGCCAAAGACGCGCTTGACAGCGGCGAGGTCAGAAGCGGTCATTGTGGAATGCGAGGTTGTTGACCCGTGATGTGGGTGGGTGGCGGTTATGGAGGGGCTTGAAATGGAGGCGCCATCGTCGCTTAGCATTTTGGTGTAGGGTGTTTTGTGCTGTGGATTCGGTTTGGGTTGGTGGTGGTGTTGCTTTTTGGTATTGTCTATTTCTAGTGATGATGATGGTTTAGATACGGTGGCGTCATTGCCGTCTGATATGTTTGCATTGGTTTTAGTGTTTGATACCAGTGCATTGTTAGTTTGCTCATCGACGAACACAGAATCAGGTAGACCAAAAACAGGTGTTTCCTCATCATGGTCATTATCTGGCTTTATTTCTGATTCAGATATCCCAGGGTCACATGCATTATTTGGTTTCTCCTGGGTCTCCTTATTTGCATCTATACTATCAGTCTGCTTTGATTCTTGTGAATTGATGGTATTAGGGGCACTACCATTCGATAAGACTGGCGCATTGTCTTTGTCCTTGATTGTGTTCGTCCCCTGAAGGTTGGTGTTTGTTTCCATGTTCATTACGACACCAGAGTCAGAATTCGAATGTTCATTGTCACCAATGGAATTAACAGCTAGCATTTTATTCGATTCCATTTTATTCGAGAGCCACGGCTTTTCATTCACGTTTATTTCAGTTCCGTTTGTGTGCTGCAATTCTACAACGTCATCTGTGTCCATAGTGTGCTCTTCAATGTCGCCTTTGACTCCATGGTTCAAAATGACCTCATGTATATCCATCATGTAGGCATTCATTTATGATTCACAATTAAAAAATATATCCAGTTTGTATCACTTGACTCAATAGAGCAGCACTCTCAAATGCTCGATTATACAAATGTTCGATTATACAAATCTTAATGTATATTTCATGATTTCAAATAATATGCTATCGGAGTATATGATATATGAAGATGATATGCTTTCAACATATCAATCTAAAATTAAGTCTAATCGTTCAGAGAAATAACCGTCCGTCTGCTATCCAATAATTAAGTTTATATGTAAATGCCTATAAATATATTTATTTCTTAACTTATTGACAAACGAATTTGTATCCTTTCATATAATAGTTTCAACATATATGTTAACCTAAGTCATTGCCAATTTTCTCTCCAACGAGCCCTTAAGATATATAAACTCGTAAACCTATATTGATTGCTTCAAGGTAACGAGACTGGGTAAGTAAAGCTAATTCCCCTGGAGAATAGATGAGCTGTTTGGGTGTCAGATTTCGGAGTCGCAGTCGCTGATGGAATAATGGAGCTTGGAAGAGTGGGTTAGATAAATGTTGTCAGTAGATATATTGAGTACCAATGTCGCTTATGATATATGACAGCAAAAGACAGAAACAACTGATAATTAAGCAAGCATAATGGTGCAGCCAGGCTCGAACGGAAGTTTTCTGCGAACGCTGCGAAATTCGAAGAAAATACAGTTAATCAAAACATATTGAATAAACTCTATTTTCTTTGAATTTTGTAGAAGAGAAATGGAATCAGAGCATATAATTTCAGCGACAACTCATAATATATAGGTAACCATTTACCCTTTCCATAAGCCGTTACTACATGTTCATCCCCCCTCTCAACGCTCCTTGTCCCCTTGCTATTTAATTCATGAGTTATCAGGTGTAAACGAAAGAGGAGAGCTCTACAGTGATATTTTGTTTTTGAAGTCAAGATCAGGCCTATTACCATGGTAACGATGTCGGGCTCAGATCTGTTATTATTCTCATAGACTCATACTTGGTTGAAAAGAAACCCTCAACATGCTCTTCTTTTAGCGTTTGAACCTTTTTATTTACGGAGACTTGTCACTGCGTATACCATAAAAATGTCCATAACGAGCTTATTAATTGATTTAGAGTTCTACTTATTCTTCCTGCATTCAGGTTTTTACCAAAAATTTATATTCATTAGTAATCCTTTACATCTAAATGGAAAGCCTACTCAATCTTCTAAAGTCCAAACCAATTATATCTTAAGCAACGGATATTCAGTTATTTTCTATATAGAATCTTAAAATGGGCTTAGGCCAGTAATTTCTCCCTAGAATTCTAATATTCCTGATATTCTCTTTTTTTTCATATCTTGTTGCCCTTTTTTTTTTTTGGCTGCCTATACGAATCCTACAACCTTTTGCTCCGAGAAGGTAAGTTTCGGTCAATTTAATCATATACATATTAAAATAATAGCTTGAGATGCTTGATGATCAATGCGGTTAAGCCATCCGATGGTGCATTATTTATATCCCGCTATTCTGTAAGAATGTCTTAATTTTGGAAAGATATATAATTAACATCCATAAAACATAAACTATCAAGAGTAAAAACGAGTGTTTTAAATTATTCTTGATTTTCTGAAAAATACTTTTTATCGTCCAATATTATCAATTAATGTCAATCATATATAGATTTACGTCATGAATAGAAATCCCCAATTTCCCATTCCACTTTTTTAATGTAAAAACATTCATATTTTTTTAACATATGAGTGTTACTTAAATTACAGTTGCATAACGAAAAAATAACAAATTCCCTATTTTGAACTCATTTTTTTTTTCTAAATGGTGCACATTGAACATTTTTAATAAACATGCTTGTATATACAGCTACGACATCTATGCAAATACCCCTTTTTAATTTTGGAAACTCTTGACACCATGCATCATATTTCTTTTTCATTTGCCTTTAAAAAAATGCATAACTTATGAGGACATGACGGGAAATATTTGAATTTTAATTCACGAAATTATGATGCGCCATTCTTACCGGTTAATATTAAAAAGTTAAATGCGTTGTGAAGGAGGGCTGAAATTATAATGCTATGACTTTTTTTATATTTTTGAATTTATAATCGACTTCTTTATTCGTCAAAAATTTCATTGATTGTTCGTGCAATCTTCTTTCTATAGGGCATCGAAATTTTTCTTGAGAATTTCTTCCATTATCCAAATAACAATTGGCATATCCATGTAATACTACCGGGTAAACCCATTTGAAAATAGTGTTATTAATTCGATGATAGGGTTGGGTTTAATGTAAAGGTATATTGTTTTCGCCTTTATGCTTGAAGATGCAAAATTAATTTCAGGTTCTTACATTCGAAACGGGCCTTCATGAGGCTGTGAAATATGTTTGTAGGCCTATATCTTGACGTTTTGAAAATCCACCTATAAACTAAAAAGTAAAGGAACGACCGTAATCAAAATATAAAGTGCAAATAGTTATTTTGTATGCTCTTATGCTCTTAAAAGGAAATTAACCCCAAAAACATAATCAGCTGTTTTCATTGCAATTAATTCGGTATTATTCGTTTCCTGTTTATGTTATGCAAACGTGACGTACATGTAGCTGTATTTGCAAAATGATGAGAACAAGTCGTTTGAGGTTGTAAAAGTAAAAACTTGAGATGGATTTAGATACGCTTTTACATTTTTCTAGCAAAAATTGAAATCCAACTACACCATACGCGGTTCTAGGTTTCGCCTATTTTTCAACTTAATGCAAGGTAAAGAAAACCGTAAGAAAAGAGATAAGCAAATTGTCTTTATCTTACCAGATAATAAGCAAAGTTGCAAATGACTACAGCAAGATACAACATTGCGTCCGTAAGGTTTGTATTCATATTTTTTTCCTATTTATTTAAATGAAAAAGACATTGCTATCCAGGTTTACTTTATGAAACTAAAGACAAACGAAGAGAAGAGACAATCCTATATTTTTCTTACAGCAGAAATAAACAAATAATAAGCTTACTTATGAATACTCATGGCATAACTTTTGTGTACATGTACATAAGGATAAGTACTATTGAATGCGACGAAAAACGAAATAATCCAGGCTCTTGACCGAACATACGGATCCGCCTCTTTTTGGGGCAATGCGCTCATTTTGCAAAGAAATACCAGAAAAAAAGTCAGCTCTCTTACATAAATCTATGATAAATACCTCTTTATTTTCTCAAAGTCGATTGCATAGATGAGCAGGATTACCAAGCTAGATGGGTGCGAAATAATTGGCTATAAACACGGAAGTAAAGAAGGATAAAGCAAGTTGAAGAGGACAAAATGAACAAGGCATGTCCAATAAGGAAACGACCTCACGAATCCTATCCAGGTCAAAAAGTCCAGGGCATAACGTCCGGGAACTTTGTGTCCAGATTATTGTTGACCGGGGAATGCACGAAACAAGTAAGGTTCATGTGACAAGATCTTATTAGATAAACTGACCAAATGCTAAAACAAAAGTAGGGAAGGGTAAAGAAGGACGGGACTTTCGAATACATACTTAGAAAAGCGAACAATGGCGAGACTTAATAGCAATGGGCGAATTAAGATTTACGGGAAAAGAAGATGACCCATTGCAGTTCCGTAAGTCGGTGTCAGCGCACACGCTGAAATCTCCAGCAATGCACCTCGTGTCGGAATCGAACCCGCGACCTTGAGATTACGAGACGAGCGCTCTGCCACTAAGCTGAGACTTCCCCTTATAGTTAATATTTTGATGACGTTGTTGTCTTCAACCATTTTGAACATTACTTATTCCCGTTCGCATGATTACTTTCTCAGTTTCATTTTTAACGATTGCTAATCCTCGAACGTATACATATACATGTGCATGTATATGGGGATCTGGTCCAAAAGCAACATGTCAAAAGGTCCCGGTCAAAATGTAACCAAAATCGCCAACATAGGTCACCAGGCCCTTACTCCAGATAAATAGTTATATATTTTGGGACTTTTTACATAAAAAGTTATCCCAATGATTGCAGCCATATTCATCATTGAGTATACAATAAAATTCGAGGTTCCTATTGTTCAATTGCCTTAGTAAAGATTACCTAAAACCTATGTTGACCATTTCTTGTAAATTTGACCGGGGACCTTTTGTCCATCCGCGTTTTGTCTTGGATTAACATGCCATCATGGACATATATATTCTTTACGGCAATGTGTTACATGACGAATATTTAAGCGACTGCATAAATTAAACACGGTCCACTTAACTGAAGAATGATGTTAAGAGACTTAATTTGTCATCGTGTTATCATTCAAGGACACTTTGTAAAATGAAGAATTAATATTACTACATGTATATGTTCCTGGCGATGGTTATGTTTAAAAGCAACGATTATTCAAAACGAGCTTAGACATTTATACGATACAGCATCTTTGTATGGACACTTCGAAAAATGAAGAATTAATATTACTATATGTTGTCCAGAGGGTGGTTATGTTTAAAAGCAACGATTTTTTCACAACAAACTTGTGAGATCTATACGATACAGCATTTATCCTCCGCGTTTAATATGCTTAATTAGTTCCTTTTGATCACTGAATCATTTTCATTGTTCATAACATATTGATATATAGATTCTATCCTATTTGCGTATCAAAATACTATTTTTGAATTCACTAATCATTGCAGTTGCATTCACTGTATAATAGTTTTATTTTAACACAGTACAAACATGTATATTAGGAAGTCACTAATCTAACTGATAATATGTTCAATGACTTATGACGCTCATTTTATTGAATCCTGTTTTTTACAAACAAGTAAATTCTATATTTTTTGCTAAACGCAGTTTGTTTTGACAGCGTATAATATTAATAAGATATAAATTAACAAGCTGCTCCAGTTTAATATGCAACTTTTATAACATTCAATTAAATCTGCACTATTAAACATAAGTTGAAGTATCCACCCAAAAAACGAAGCTCAAATGTCAATCTCCACACGAAACAGCTAAGTCCCAAGGTAACACTGGAAACTAAGCACAGCTTGTTTCGACAAATAAGAGGCTTACTATTTACGTGTCTCTTAATATATTAAATAGCAAAAACCGAAAAGATATTGCTTGATATCAATGCTGGTTAATTCATGTTAACATAATGAACATGCATAGATAAAAGACTTGTTATGCTAGCAGCTAAATATAAAACTGTTTTGAACTGGGAGCGCTTACTGCACTGTGTAAGTAGTGAAACGCCTACATTTCATTACTACAATATTGTTGTTCAGCGACACTAATCAACATGCTTCACACATTTCTGTTGATATTTTCGTTAATGAATCATGTCACAGTTTACTTTATAGAATGATTATCATTATCCTGATGTATGCTCTATCTAATCTGATTTGCAGGAAGCTTTTAAACTATTCAAGAGTCTTCCAGTAGAGTTCAGTCGCATTCTTGTTTATAACTAAATTGTAAAGTTGAATGTGTCATATGAAATTTATCGAATGACTCATCTACACAGTGTTTCACTTTATTATGCTTGCGATGCTTTATAATCTACATTAGATGCATTTATTGTTGAGAGTTGAGGAAAAGCGACGGAGAACACGTATTTTGTTTTCATTATTTGCAATGACAATAGCTTTAGGGGTGCGCAAAATGATAACATTTGTTAAAAATTGTGCAATTATATTTTCTTTTTAAAGAAATAATTTCCTTCTTATTTTCGCGCAAGGTTTAAACATACTTCACACAATAAGGAAATTTCCTTTTCTTTTTCATCCGAGAAATAACAATATGGTGCAAGCAGGCTCGAGCGAAATGTTCTGCGGTCGTTGCGCAACTCTACGAGAATACGGTGATTCCAACATAGTGGCATTTTCTTTATTTTTTTTGCACTTTGCAGCGATCACAGAAAGATTTCGCTCAAGTCTGGTCGCCACTATTTAGCAACGATTGGACGAGCAACAAAGCAAAGCGCCTTCTTATGCTTCTAAATACAGTTTGACATAATATACATTTTTTATCCGAATGAAATCATCGACTCCCTCTGTCCGTCGACTTCATTCTCCTAACAAGCTGATTCAGGGCCCGCATTATATGCCCATCATAAAGTATCACCCCTCGCGAGAGTGATGGGAGAAAAAAAAACTGAAGTTGTTTTATGATGAACCCATTATCATAAATTAGCAACGGAGGCGTAGGAAGGTCATATATGGTATATGGTGATAAAAAGCGCTCGAGTTTTTTTTTAAATATATAAAACAGAAATCATATGATGTGCGAATTGAGTGGTGTGCTTCGTATTTCCGTGTTGGTTGGTTTACTTTTTTTTTATGGAATCATAAGTTTAAATAGGTGTCCAGTCAAAACGCAGCCGATCAAAAGTTCCCGGTTAATTTATGACAAACATTTGTCTACATATTGATATTCTGACCAGGGACTTTTTAACTAACTGCATTGAAACCTGAATTCATGCAAGTAACATCGAGATCACAACGTTTTCTATGACTAAACATTCCTGTGCAAATTCGTAAGGTATATACCGATAGTTTCCAATTATCAGTTTATTCCACCAGCGGTGCACCTAAACCCAAATAGTAAGGTCACGTAAGCGCATCCGTCACCCAAAACGATACTCACGCGGGTAAAAGGACATTCGCTATCGATATTCAAATTTAAAATAGGATCTCAAATGCGATCGCGGAAGGCGCGGGTGCAATTTTCGTCTTAAACGACACTCGAGCGGACAAAAGGACGGTCGTAGGTTCTATATCATATGCGACCGTTCGATCGCTAAGGGGGTCCACCCTTGCTCAACGATTCCATCTCAAACGAAAATCGGGTGACACCGTTTCTGAATACCGAGCCACAAGACCCATTTTATGCGGCGGTCGGTGTCACATAATGTAAAACTGCTGCATGTAGATTTTGACGTAGTGAAAATGTGTGTGTGTGCAGTCTTGGCAAGCGATCAAAAAACGGTCTCGACTTCTCTTCTTTCTCTACTTTTGTGACGTCAGTAAAAGCCAGGCATACGTAACACAATACAGGCACTTGACTTGTTTGCAAATGAGAAGTAAGAAAAAAGGTTGTGAGAGCTAGTTCGTTGGCAGAAAAAAGAACGATTATTGAAGCCAGTTTATGGTCGGACTCTTTACAATATGTTGATGGGCCTACGTTTTTGCTGTGTTTTTGCATAAGGAAATTATTTTGGATCAATATAACACGACCATTCTTTCTACGACCCCGTTATAAAAAAGACATATATTTGCTTATAATGAATTTACAATGAAAAATATATTTGTCTAAAATATATATTGCTTTTAAAATGATAGTAGGACCAAAGCCCCGTAGAGCAAACGCCCCATAGGGCAATACCCCGCGATTTTTGCAATGTAGGCTAATGCCCCGCAAAATTTCATATTTTCATGATTTATCAAATATATCGATAATATATCTATTCTAAGCAAGCCAAAAATAAAATAGGTCGTGGAGGGTTTAGCTCGCTAGTTTTACGCATTGCAACTGTGCATTAACTACATGACGTCAGTTATTATTACGTCATTCACACGTCTACGCAAAAATATTCGATATTTTATTATATATGTGTTTTTTCAGCATTTATATGTCTCTCTTGATAAGCGTTTCACTAGCTTACAAATAATGGTGGTGCCCATCGCGGGAATTCAACCCTGTATCATAACGTCGAACAGGGAAAATGGACCGAGGGTGCCAATGGTATAAAAATGACATAAGAACCGAACGCAATGCATTTATCTGGTATCAAATATAGCCTAGGCGCTAACCGGGGACGCCAGTGGCGGATGCACCCTCTAAATCCGCGCCTGTCGACATCTATGCATGACAAAAGGTGTCATCTTCACAGATCTATTCATGATCTTACAGGTGCACATGGCACTACCCATATCGCACGCATGTTTTCGATGCTTTATAAAAGTTGCCACTACTTTGCGACGATCTTTGTTCATTCAAGGCTGCAGCCCTGGTGCATTGGGGGTAGCTTAGTCAATACCATATCATGAATCTCCATGAATCATCTTGAAGAAGAATAAATACTATCAACGCAGAATCGAAAATGACATACAGTAAAATGATCCCTTATATATGAATCTGGAACTATCATTGCAATTTAAGGCGAAAAAAATAGCCATAACATCAATTTTAAATTGTATTTTTAATATTGGATCCTAAATCCCCAAATAGCTACTTTATTGGAACGATATAATCTTTATGCAAGAAGCCTTTCAATGGGACCTGTGACATCGCACAAGTAGCGATGGACAGGGCACAATTATTCCTAATTATAAGCATCATGCTTCATCAATCTGATTGTTCTTATTCTGCTTTGAATAATGGAACGGCCAGAGTGACCTGCGATCGCAGCGAAATCGCAAAACAATGTAGCAATTAACAAAAATATCGCTAGCGATATTTTGACCATATACTGATTAGATTTCACAGCGATATTAGTTGAGCCTAATCGCACTTTATAGGAGTTCAGACACTTTTCTGCACCAAGTTTCATGCGAATTAGAATACATGTATATATATATATATATATATATTGTAGAGCTTGAAATTAGCTTCGTCTCGATTTTTTTTTTATAATGAAAGTTCCTAAAAAAGGGAGGTAAGGAAAAATATTGATATACTTTACTGAATGACATTATGTTATTCATTGCTTTCACGAAGCATTAAAGCATAATCACTTTCGTGGTTCAAGGTTTTTGAAAATGTCAGCATAAAAGTTAAGATATGCAAATCAACCTAAATCGTTCTTTAAGGGTTTAGTTCAATAAACTCTATAGCCTTCAACATCCATGCTGTTCTCTTTGAACATAAAACTTAGGCTAATAGGTCAAGTAGCAATATTTTATATATTATTATTGTAAGAGTACAAGTTTGCGATTTAGAGTTTGAAAACTGGGTTTCTATGATGAAGTAAATGGCCTTTACAAATTTAAAACTAGAAGGTCAGTGACCTTGGATCCCCCGTGAACTTCAACAATTCGTGGATGAAGGATGGTCAGTTTTTACTAAAATTACCTTTGGAAATAACGAACTATTTTGCGAATAAACAAGATCATATGATGAAAGAAGTAACATCTTGCATCATCACTAACTTCTTTCTGAAGACAGTTCTAGGACTGACGAGACCAGTTGGAAAAACGAGGCCAGCGAAACAAATATATAATTTAACTTATATTGCAAATATGCTTATATAAGCACGATTACTTTTGTACGCCAATTCCAAATGCACCAGGCTCCCCAAATATGTGTTAAAATATATCTATTAATTTCCTGATTAATATGCTGATATAAGCATGATTGCTTATAAATATGTTTATATAAGCATACTTGCTTATAAAATCACACGCAAAATGTTTTTGGAGGGCAGCTGACGAGACAAGTGAAGAAAGAATATCATTTCACTTATCTTAAAAATAATATGCTTATATAAGCATGTTTGCTTATATAAGCAATATATAAGTACATACCAGCTTATATAAGTACATACCACGTACTTAAATGATAATATCTTATATTATCACCCACATTTCCTCATTTGAATATGAACTTTATGCTACTTTTTAAAGTGCTCCAAAATCGACATTTTTTTCAACCGATCGAGATGACACCATGACGAGGCACGACCTCAGGCTCCTTCATACCAAACTCGCATGCACAAAGTACTTAACATCGAGTGAAAATGTTTAAATCGACAATTTTCAAAGTGCTCCAGAATCGACAATTTGCAACCGATCCAGATAAAACCTTGACGAGGCACAAGTCAGACCTCGGTTTATACGAGAATAAATTTTGAAAGGTCTAGCTTAATTGCTTCATACAAAACTCTCGTGCACAAAGTGCTTTGCATCTGAGAATATGTTTAAAATCGACCATTTTTAAAGTGCTCCAGAATCGACAATTTTCAACCGATCGAGATAAAACCTTAACGAGGCACGACTTCAGACCTTTGTTTATGCGTGTATGAAATCTGAAAGCTCTAGCTCAATCGCTTCAGACCAAACTCGCCTGCACAAAGTGCTTGGCATCTGAAAACAAGTTTAAAATCGACAATTTATAAAGTGCTCCAGAATCGACAATTTTCAACCGATCGAGATAAAACCTTGACGAGGCACGACTTCAGACCTTGGTTAATACGTGTATAAAATTTGAAAGCTCTAGCTCAACTCCTTCATACCAAACTCGCGTGCACAAAGTACCCTATATCATGCGGGACAGACAGACAGACGGACAGACAGACGGACGGACAGACAGACAGACAGACGGACAGACGGACGGACAAGCTCAACCCTATATCCCCTCGTTTTCACGGGGAATAATGAGCAATTTTATCAATCGTATAGTTATCTGCTTAAACAGTTATGCTAGGATATATAACGACAGCGTTATACACCTAACTCAGGAAGAAAATGACATCCGTGGTATTACAACAAATTTCCCCACATGCTTTCAAGTTATCACGATGCTACAGACGGTATCTACAACTTGAAATTCTGAGTTTGAGAATATATTTGATTTTGCAGCAATCTCAATAAATTTCTTTTTGTCCGTTTCCGCAGCACTATTCTTCCGCACTCTGTCTTCAAAGCAGGATCATATGGTGTTAACATAAATATACGATAAAGAGATGTTGTATAAACAAAATATCAAGTGTTTGTTCAGCCTATTTTCTGAATGATCACAACAGGTCAATGACAAACTCATTATGCCCTACAAAAACTCAAGGATCCCGAAGATTAAGGGATGGGGGCGAGGGAGACGGAGGGAGGCAACCTGGGGTGATGTGACTGAGATAGCAATATCCTCGCAAAGAGCAATTCAATGAAAATTGGCGTCTTGACGAATCGCGACTTGACAAATTCGCACTAAAGACGATGCGCGACACTTTTGGTTGA
>LQRL01180199.1:88292-100168 GCA_001703475.1 Hydroides elegans | reverse complement strand
TATAATGTTATAAACAAATAAATAGTTTTTATATTTTTATTTATATGCAGATGGTAAAACAAATGGATAACATATGACTTTTATACCAGTCTATGCATTATACTGCTAAACCGGTTTAATTTTCGGGATAAAAGTTCATTTTTTAAAAAATGGGTAAGCCCATCAAGTTAAATTTTATCAAAATGCGTTCATAATTTGAGGGTGCAATATACATTTATTTTATATTGTATTCTGCCTTGCACAAATAGGTGTAACCTCTACGAAAATTAGGCATTTTCGATTGGACTTAGCCTAAAAAGCCGTGAACCAAAAACATAAATGTTTGTTTAATTTTACATTAATCTGCGAAAATTGACTTTCAAGTGCAAACATCATAATAATAATGTATATTGGAATTTATGGAGACATTTTTTTTCAAAATTTGAAGCCAAATAAGAAATATCGTATGTGCAGTTTTTTTCAATAAAACTACGATATTTTCTAAGATTCTAGAAATCTTCCCAGGTGTGCGCCAATTTAGAGCAATACCTCAAGGTTTTAGATGTTTTCCCCTAAAACATACACATTTCTCCAACAATTGTGCAAATTTAAAAAGATACCATGTGTAAGATAAAAAAGTTATTAGCTAAAACTTAATTCGGTTAAGCAGTATAACACTTACCTGTTCAGCCTCATTAAAAAACAATGAACAAAAACGTGTTTGCTAGTGCTTGAAGAGCTATAAAGTAAAGCTGGGTCATTGTCCTTGACAATCTTGTTTAACATAATAACTGATATAATACCTAAATTCAAAGTGTGTCAATTTAGACAGATGACCAACAGATTAAATAAGAGAATTTCTAATTGGCTTATCATTTTGTTTCATATGTGCAAACGTTCTAAAACCAGGATCTAAAGTGTAATTGGCCGTACACTGTGCTGTTCGATATACATGCCAAACATATCTGCAGAATTTAGGGAGGGATGGGGATTATCCCTAAAGATATGATAACAAACATCTTACAATAAATTTACTAAAATAGGGGTTATATATAAGGATATCATAATGATATATAAGAATATTTAAAATGTTAGGTTCTGATTCATTTCCATTCATTTTTCGTTCGTTAATCAGGTTTCAGCCTAAGTGCTAGAATGTTAATACTCTAATTATCAATTTGAGCAGCAAGCCCATTTTTCTGGATATTGCTCATTAGCATAAATCATAATTTCATACAAAAGTGTTCTTTTGTTCTAATAAATATAAAGAATATAAATATGCTTAATATACTAAGTTCGACGGTTCTCACTTCGTTATACCCTTATCATGGATTATATCACGTCATTTATGTACCGAAGTCTGAAGGATGGCATTCATCATTGGCTATATAGACAGATGATGACGAACGAATAACTCAATGTTACTTTTGAGTGCTCAAGGATTAATTGCAGTAGGCTAGCTTAAGGCTGAGGTCAAATATAGAAAAAGAATGCATATCTAACATGTGTTGGATAACAATAATGCTAATTAATAAATATTTGACAAATGCTTTTGGCAGCCTCTTGATGATGTAAAGGTATGCGGTTAGAGGCAATAAAAATGTACATTACTGCACTTGAGTATTGCGTTCATTTACAATATAAAGGCGATAATGCTATTAAAATATAATGAAAAATAAGATTTTGGAGGGTGCTCTGACGCCGACGTGCTATGGGTTTTCTTCCTGTCACAGAAATCTTAAAATTGCCCATAGCAATTAAGTTTTGGCCTTTCTTGAAAAAAAATATTATGCAGAGTGAATTAAAGGATAGGTGTTTGATATAACGTATTAAAAAATAGCGATCTGAGATGTGATCGGATCTATTACTTTCTAAAGAATATACTTTTGAAAACGAAAATTTCACATGATTAACTTCAATAATTCTTTATTTCAAAAAAATAATTACTTTGGTATTTACCAAATTTACCAACATCACAACATTACGATATTTCTTTGAAATATCGCTACATCAGTGAAATATTGTTTCCTCTCAAAGCTACGACACTGTTCCGGTGTTCATTATAGTGTATGCCTTCCATTTTTCCTTGGCTTGAACGTGACCCTGTCTTCGAGAATATGATCCAATTCATTCGAATGAGAGATTGACGTAAGTCACTGTATATTCCATCGATTTCGGACCATTTTCCAAGTGCCTAGTATCTGGTGAAGGCATCTAAGAACCTGAGCGGGATCTCGATATACTGTATAACAGAGGTTGTTACTGTGTTAAGTGCAAACTTATAAAAAAGTGTTTCGTCGCAACGTCTGAGCAATAGGGTTTTTATGTTATAGTTCGACATAATGATGCAATTACGGAGTAACTAAATTACCACTTTGTATTGGTTTGTCAATTTATCTTGCTTGATGAAGTCATTGCATTATGTTTTATATTAAACTATATTCAACTCATTATGAAATGATCACATCTTGATGACATCGATGAAACGTATATACTCTTATGGGACAGGAATTTGAGCAAGTTAACATTTTTGCCTGTAGCCAGAGTTTTCCTCTAGCCTGAGTCAAACGGTTCAGCCAAAGCTGAGTGGTCATTTTATACTGATGGGTCACATGTTATCAGCGCTAATTGATTTATGGCTGTAATGATGAGATAATAATTATTATGCGGACTATTTTCTCATATTAATGCAGATAAATGATGGCGATCGCAACAGGGAAATATCTACATCACCTTTACAAATAAAACATTGCCAGCCTTAAAACATATTTACACACATGTTTATAGATAATATACTGCTCAAAACAATTAATGGATCGGGGAAAGGGTTGGTGGTTGCGGCCTCCCTGGATGGACTTTTGTCTCAATTTTTGAATATATAGTTCTTTGATTATACTTCAATGATTTAATCTCGATAAGGGTTATATAGAGCCACATGCAACGTGTTTAAACAGCAATAGATCACAGAACCCCCCATTTCAAGAATGATTTGTCATATCAAGCGTGTTTCATAAGGCTTCTGTTTTATGAACTAAACTGTCATAATGTCATTTTATTATCTAAGTTATGGTTTTGTGATTTTGTGAACAATAAATCATGCATTTCGAATACATTTAAGTGACCTAATACTGTAAGAATAATACAACTATTGGGGGATCGGCGGTCTCAGCCCTAGGTTGCAAAACGCTTCTTAATTTCTCAAGATTTCGTTCGGAGCATTGGGAAACGCTTCCGGAATATTGGGAGATATTCACAGAGACCCATACAAGACCATCAATGTGTGACTGCATCCAAGAAGAACGTCATATTTGTTTGATTGTACGTCGCATCCTCACTGCTATTGCGCGATAGATCGAAATGGACTTTCGATGGGGGTACTGGTCTGCATTTATCCGACCAAACAACACGGAATCGACTACATGAGGACAATCTGAGAGCAAGGACTCCATTTTTGCGGCCCATTTTGACTACAATACACCTAGAGTCCGCCTGGCATTTTCCCGGGATCAGGTTAAGTGGCAGCTACGCCTCTGGCGTACAGTATTATTCATGAAAGAGGACAGATTCCTAATTTCGACATGAGATTGACGTGTCCGATCATGGAGACACCCGGGAGAGCGCTACAATGATGGTAACATCATCCAATATGACCGATACGTTTGAGGACCAGTCATGGTGTGGGCTGGTATCTGCTTCGATGACCGTCCCGAGCTACTGGTCATTGATAGAGGGTCACCGACTGCAATACGATATAGGGATGACATTTTCTATTCGATAGCAAGAACTTTTGCTAGTGCAATTGGTGATGACTTTGTTTTAATTCATGAAAATACACGTCCCCATGACGCTCGTGTGGTCCAGTGGTGCATGGAAGAGGTCTGGATCGAGGTAATGGGTTGACCAGCGGTTTCCCTAGATTTAATTCACTTTGAATAGTGTTCGGACGTTGTGAGGAGACGCATCAGAAAGCGCGATTAACCTCCACGGACACTACCGGAGCAAGCGTGGGTATTCACGAAGGATTTTAAGGCCATGCCTAAGTTTACTGTTCGTAAGCACGACCCAGCGATGCAATGAGTGCATGGAGGCTGGAGGTTATACCAGTTACTAAGGCATCATTTGGAGCACTTTGACTGAGCTGTTGTTATTTTAAATTGCATCCTTAATTGCTCAGATCGGATTTATCATTTTGATTTGGGGGGTATCATGTTTATTCGACAATCAAAGTTAGTAAGAGTCTCAGTAGTTCGTTAATTTTTGCATCACATATCAGGAGATATATCTGTCTGTAAACTTGAAATACATTTTCAAACAAATAATCAGTTTTCCCATAACAAGCCACATCCTAAAATCTGATCCTTTAATTATTTTGAGCAGTATATATGCGTACATATTTGCATTCTATGAAATTTTACTTTGTGTCCATATGATCTCAATTTTTGTCAGAACTTATTATAGACTCTAATGATTCAATTGAGCGTCGATATTTGATATAAAGATCTTCTCTTTAATCTTGTCTTTAATTAAAGCAACTCTTTCATATTCAAGGCAAAAGCATACTTCTCTTGTGAAAAATGATCGGCCATGATGACGATTTTAAAGTTATTCCATCCACAGCATAATGATTGACTCTGCATGCATTTAAATGTTTAATCATGGACTCACTTTCATTATTTACCCGTTCTAAGGTCTTCTGTTTACAGGAGCACCCAATTACACTTTTTATTACATGGTCAGGGTGCATCGCTTAAAGAAATGATAAGGAAAAGCTTTGATGCAATATTTCTGTGTATTGCACCCGGACTATTTTCCGATTGCACTTCCAAAATCAAATTTTCATAATGAAACAATATAAACATGAATTAATGTTTAAATAATTTATCTCACATAGATTATTTTCTTATCCCAGATGATTTATAAGCGTAACATTTTATAATCCAACCTGATTGTCTATATTATTGAACATATTATATTATCGCCCACTATGACATGGCAAAAATTAACTTCTTTTCAGTTTCGAATTTCTTTGAATTTCCATGTAATAAAGGGAATACAATATTCAGATTCAATATTGTTAGGTGTTAATTGCACTCAGGGGTCAAATTGGATGCACTCAGCCTTCGGCTTCGATGCATCCAATTTGACCCCTTCGTGCAATATACACCTAACAATATTGCACCTTCATAAGGTATTCCCATAAGATTAAGTGCATTTTGCTCTTTTGTCTTTGGTGTCACATTCACAACGCAGAATTACCATAGTTGCTATGCATGACTATTTTTTAAAAAGAGAATACTAGGTGATTACGAAATTCAGTTTAAAATATTGCACTATTACAAAATTTAATCCTCACACATCAGTCAGGTATAATATGTGGGAATCATATTCTATTTTGAAAAAAATATATATATATTATATTACCCACCTCAAAACTATCAATTTTATTTCGTCGTTGAAAAGTTAACCACCTTAATATCGAGGATTTTTTCATAATGAAAAATTTAGCTTTGAAGTATAATATGTGTCGTGTTTATAAAAAAAAGTAAGTTTTGGACAAATTTAAAAATATTTTCCGATGGGTTCTCTTGGCTACAGAAACCGATTATAAAAGTCAAATCCGTGCATGAGAATATGTTGATGTAATCGCGCAGCTAATTAAATTCTTCGTGGAGCTTTGGGAGAAGGAGCTTTTTTGGCAACTGTACACAGATAATATGTAATTAGCACATAAATGCCCTGTTGATTTTGTCTCGAGTCACCAGAATCAAATTTACCCAGAATTAATCGTCTATTTAACTCGCTAATTTACATGGGACTTGACTTGAGGCAGGTTCGGGTTATTTCCAATATAAAACATTTTGGGTTTGGAGTGTGTTTTCCTTGTTTGTTGTTCCCCATAAACGATAATAGGTTTGCTCATTGTTTTTGTCATTTGCATTTTCAAAGGGGGTGTGTATAACAGCAAATTATATTTTTCACCATTTTCATACAATTGATGTGAAAAACAGTGGAAAAAAAATTATAGATAATTATCGAAACATTATTGTCTACAAACAAGTGTTGATCTTAAATACATTGTGATCAATTAAACGAACAGCAACTTACTATCTCATTTTTTAAACAATTGGAATTCGACAAATTGTACCTTTTTTGTACGCATCTCTCTATATGAGTAGTTCAGTTCTCAGATTGCATCCATTAGAAAAAAGCATATGCAAATTGTGTCATTTTTTGTTATAAAAAAGTGGTTAAAAACTTAGTGTGTTAAATATTTGTAAAATATAAGTTTCTTAAGCATGAACATTAATGTGTAATAAATAAAAAAAGGTTTTCTAAACAAATATTGTTAGTTTTCACGCATCTTCTAAATGGATTGGAAAACAAACGAGCACTGACGTTTAGAATAAAGATAACTTCAAAGATAGAATAAAGGTCTTGAATGCTCAATTATAATCTGTGAATTATTCATGTGCTTTCGTTGGGAAAGGAGTATTTTGACCCATCAATCAATCAATGATAGAAATACATAATTAATTCGTTTAAGAGTTCATGGTTTTTAAAGAGTGTGTATTCTAACAAATAGCTCTATCTATGCGAATTGCCGAAGAAATGAAATAGGATGCCAATTCTATTCCATTCACAGTTTTAGCGCTTTTATTTCTCAGTGGAATATTTTCATTGGATACATCGACATCTTTCAATGATGCTCATCATTTTATGAATGTTTTAGAAAAAAAAACCATACATTTAAAATGTCGTTATACAATTCAACCCGTGTTCAAAAGTGCCAACACCACAACGCCAACGAGCGCCAACGGTTTCAAATATTAATGGATGAGATTGAACAAAATGAGGTTTACTCATTGCAAGGGATTGATAAGCAACGAACGTTTTTGAAGCAAGAGCTACATTTTAACAGGTAAGACACTTTGATCATGGTTTATTTGTTTCATATTTTTCGTAAGACGAACCAGATTCAACTTGAGAGAGTATAGCTTGACTACGTTCTTTGACATGATCTATATTTAATATGGTACACGTTTCTAACATCTCATGCAAGCGTTTATGTATACGATAAATGCATAAACGCAAACCCGCAAATAGCAGTTTTCAAAAACGATTTAATCTATATACACATAAACGCATAAACAAAACCCTTAATTGTTAACGTTCAAACGCTTTAACGATGGACGTTTAACATAAAAAAGCCCACGTGAGGTTGAAACAGAAGTTAGAATCGCGTATCACTTCATATTGACGATACAAACTATAACTATCCGTAAAATATTTCAATACGTACATTCTCAAAGACCTTTAATGTTTTTTTATCTTGCAGATGCGAGGGCATGCAAAACTCTGTCACTAAAGCACTTCGCCTCAAAGAAGACATCGTTCCCAAACGCACCGACCCCCTCTCGCACTCAGCCCACTCACCTCGCCGCTTCGACGTGTTCACTCGCAGCAAGGGATTCACCAAAGTTGACATAAACGACGATGAAGAAGATGATTATCTTTTCCATGGCAACGCCGCGAAACGCAAAGAAGTTTCCATGGCAACACAATTTCATCGGAGCGCAACAATGCCTGTGATGCGATCGAAGGATAGCGAGGTGTATATTCATTATCCGACTGAGGAGAATGTGGCTACGACGGGAGGGATTATTTCGATTGAGATGCTGAATAATAAGAAGAATATGGAGTATCAGCGGCGGGACTTATCGCGCAAGTTTATGTTTGATACGCATTTGCCGCGGTATGTGGGGATGTTAAAAAGTATACATGCGAGGGATTTCGATCAATACACAGACGGTGCAATGAATTTGGAAGAACGCAAGATTCTGCAGAAACAGCGCGAAACGATTCCGCATTTGGTGGGACATCTGCCAGCGCGCAAACGCCAACAGAAATCCGCCAATAGGGACCGCTTATTATTCAACGCACAACCCGATAAAATCAAGCTGCGATTACGATTTCCCGATCTCGCTGCAAGAGCGGTGCCATCGAAAAACATTCGCGTTTACAAACCAAAAGACAGAATGATGGACACAACTAACAAGGGTTCAAAACAACAGGAGCGCTTACAAAAGCTGAAACTCGAAAACGAGGCTCGATATTATCAAGCCGCCATAGAGCGGACGAATTCGTTTTTGGGCTTCGAGACGTATACAGCCAGGCTTGTGCATCGGCAGAGGCTAAATGAAGAAGAAAATGCGATGCTCGATTATTTGAAAAGTAGTTCTTCTTTCTTTAGCGAACATGGGAGCAATGAAAGTGCAAGTAGTACGTCTTGAAGGACTGAACAACTATTTTTAAATGGATTTAATCGCATTTTATCTTTTGATATTTCAATCACTGTTTTGTACTATAGGACTTAATGATTTATTGGGAAACATAGTTTGTTGGAAAAAGTTTCATGAAGTCTTTTAAGCATGGCGAGGTTTTTTTCGTTTTCGAATAAGAAAAAAAAGTTTCGAATCAAGCAATTGCAATCTGATGAACATTATTTCAAAATGGCACGATTTGCGTTATTGTTATAAATTTTATAAGCTCGACATACTTTCTTTAGACTTATTTCATTTTCTTTAATTTCGAGTTTCGTTTTTCGCCCAATAAAACTGATCCCTTGAGAAATTAGAGTGTACGATACAAAACGATAAATCATGTTATGATTATGCATGATCAAATATTCTCAAAAATGCGTTCCTTTTCAAAAACTAATCCAGCGACATACTTTCAAATATTGTCTCCTAGCCACAAGAATTTAAGTAGCCGCTTAACCTATATTTTCTTTACGAATCTATTCGAAATTTGTATTTTAATCTTAATCAGAGATACTTAGCTAGGACTGCTAAATTGATATGTAGTTAAAACCTGCTGGTTTTTACAAGTATTACGATTTTTATTTGTCGAAAAAGATTATCCTTTCCTGGCTAGCTAGATGATCGCATATAGACCAGCTATCTACAAAAATAGTAACTCCTTTTTGTAATTTTGGTTTTCTAAATGTGATTATTTATTACATTTTTAAATGTTTCAAGTGATTTTATGTTCAAATTAACATTTTCTAAAAATTAGGACAGATGTTTGCATATTAAGATATACGATGGACTCGTTGAGCAGTTTTCTTCGGCTCAGTGTAATTAAACATTTATTACGTGTTTATAAGGTTTTAGGATTTCATGAAGGAATGAGTTTTCTTAAACCTGACAAGTAAAACGCACACACATGATAACGAGGATTTATCTAATATAATTAATCAAATGCTTGTTTTTAAGCTGTTTTCGAACTATTTTGATTACAAAAAGATAGATTTAGAAGCTTCTTCTAAGTATTTTATTTCAACCGTTTTATTTAAAATCGTACAATGTTGCATTTTTATAATTGTATTAATTATTAATTTACATTAAATGTATTGCCACATGTTCGAGACTGAAACGCTTTGAAAAATTAAATCAGGGTTAAAATGTTTCCACCCAACAAATTTGCGGCCCTAAAGTTTTCCATCATTAATTTACCACAATATGGGGCATGGACAGAAATAATTTTGCTTATTAAACTCTTATAAAACTAAAATAATGCAATTAATTGGACCTTGTTATGTAACTTTTAATTTTAAAGTCTGAAACCTAATGGCCGGGAACCTTACAGCTGAAAACATTTTGGATGGATACAGTAACACACATATATATATTCGCTCGAGTTAACGTCCTTATTATTATAATAAAAATAATTTAACACATTGTTGTTACTAACTTCATCGAGATCTATGCTTTGCTTTTGTCACCCCTTACAGCATTGATACCATTTTATGAATATTTAACTTCTTTGTCTCAAAGATTCAAAATAATAGTTTGTAAATTATTGTTTTCGTAGTAGTTGCCAGGCATCGTGTGATTGTACTCGATGTTGGAATAACTCTGCTATTGATTCCATTGTTTCTAAACAGATGATAGTTTTATAAATATTTAACATTATGTTTTGATAAGCCAAGGGGTTTCATACGATTGTACACGATCTATTGGATAGCGCATTTCATAAGCTCCTCCAAAATATGTTCCAACTGATATAAATGTAATTTATACAAAAATACAAGATAAATAAGATAATAAACTTTAATGAAATAGTTTCGAAAGTAAATATTATTCTCAAAACATAATTTGTAAAATTGCTTTTAAAAAATGTCAGGAATTGGTACTGAGCTGTCAGAGATAGGCGTTGATACCGCACGGCCTGGAGATTTATCAAACGGTAAGAACCTTTTTTAAGTATGTAAACATCTTTATATGTATATCTTTTTATATATAAGTCAAATAAAAAAATGATATATAATAATATGCCTTGTAAGGTTAAATCATGATGAATAAAGCCTTTCATTGCATACTTGGGGTGAAAAATATAATAAAATAAAACACGGCAGTTTAATTCGCCATTTTTGGTACATTTTAGTTTTGTTTGCTCGACCCCCCTTTTCTCGCATTTATGCGCAAAGGGATTAGGATCAGGTACAAAACGACCTCGGATCGATTCCCAGCATTAACATATTTTTTTCCTTTTAATTCAGAATTTGTTTTTTAAACACGCTTTAGAACGTAATAATAATCATGAAGTATCTCTCATTTTTATTCATTCTATCAGTATTTATGGATAAACATTTTTATTTTTGCATAGATCGATTAAGTTAAACCAATTTCGTAAATCATATGAATTGGTGAACATTAAAAAAGCAGCATATTATGATACAAAATAATGAAAACAACTATAACCTATAGTAAAAGAACTTTTTTATAAAACTAAAATGAACGAATACATGTATCAGTGCTTGGGATTGAACCGGGGACCCCAGGCTTTGTCGATTTAATATTACGAGAATATCGATAAAAATCCACCCAAAACCATTAATTTGGATATTTTCCTTTGATAAATAGGAGGAATAATAATATAATTACAATAATTAGTTATTCAAATTAATAGAAAATCTAAGCAAAAAAAAGAGAATATATGTATTATTTAAGCAAAAAAAAAAAATCATCACATGTGCTTCCAAAGTAAAAACGTAGAACATTACAGGAGTCCAACTACTTAACCCCTGGGCTTTAATAAAGGAAACACATCATTCGAGTTCCATACAGTTGGATTTCATTGCACTCTGGCAGTCGAGTTTGAACTAACCCTTCGGGTTCGTTCAAACTCGTCAGCAAACGTGATAAAAAACCCAAGGTGTTTAGAACTCTCATAAGGAATTTCAATTATAATCAATTTCAACATTTTGTTTTGTGATTTAGGAGAAAGTACTTCTGAATCCCCAGACAATAAACAGGTATTTATTTCCTTATTACCTGTCAAACTACTTTTAATAATCAAGCATACATCTTACAGCTTTTCAAGCTAATGTGGGTATTCCTGTACCATATATAAATCCATAATCTTTATATTCCAATCTATTATTGCTATTGTTTTAACCCTCAGGTAAGCTATATGTACATTATATTACAGGAAGTCATACCTACCACATCATTTGCTCCATCATGGAAAGAGTTTACCGGTGGAACGACGTTTCATGGCATTCGTTTTATATTTAACTCGTCTCTATGGGTTCAAAAGTAAGACTTTTAATATTTGTTAAAGTCTTATAACTCTAGCTCAATGTATCACTTTTACTGACATTGCTTAACAACGCTTACATTGATACTTTCTTAAACTTGGGAATCATTAATACTGAATCTGTTTAGGGGTTTAACATGCCAAATTTGCCAGATTAATGCTTAACTCTGTGTGAGTGCATCATGATTTGTAATTTATTGAAAACAATATATTGAGCACCTTTACTTTAAAATATATATTTATTATCTTTATTTCATCTTCAAAAATGTGTAATTCCCGTTCATATATATAAAAAT
>LQRL01180199.1:75704-88162 GCA_001703475.1 Hydroides elegans | reverse complement strand
CATTGTAAGAAATAAGAATTATTTGTTCTCAAATTTATTTCAGATAATGAATATTTACTGATATGAATTATTTTTCAAATATTATTTGTATGTTGGTATATATATATATATGAATTTTGTTAATTCCACCTGAATACTGTGCAATTAAAACTTCCCTTAAGCAAAGCAAAACTGTTACCTAATGTACGTCTTACCATCATATGTTTTACCATCATTGTAAAGGTTCACAACCATTGGCTCACTGTAATAGTGAATGTGAATGTTAAAGCTAGCAATTTTATTAATGATTCTCAAACCTTAGTTCTACTCTTGTTATAATGTTACAAGGCCAATTGGTGACGACATTTTAAATATATATTGTTTTATATTCAATGTAGAATATTGTGGATTGTGTGTGTTCTGGGTGCAATTGTCTTGTTTGCTGTGCATGTTACAACTCGATCGATGGACTATTTTGAATACGCAACAACGATGGACATCAAATTAATACAAGCCTCTGAACTTGATTTCCCTGCGGTGACCATCTGTAACCTCAATAATTTCCGGTATGACATCAAAACGTACAATTTATGCATATTATTTTAAGAATACTAAAATGTGCTCCTTTAACAAATTATTATCTTCCGTAGAATACAAACAATATGGTATAACACTAGCAACATATATAAAGAGAGATAGAGAGATAATCGGAAATGAAAAGAGAAAACTACGGATATTTGGGCATTTTCTATGCATACAAGAGATCAAGCCAAAAAGATGGATAGAGAGAATTAGGGAAAGATAGATATATAGACAGAGAGAGAGAGAGAATGAGAGAAAAGGTAATGGATAAAGATTAATACGGATATACATTATTTCCACATGATAAAATATATAAAATCCTCAGGATTCATACCAAAACGGTTATTGACCCTCGGGAAATGAAAAGTAAAGCCCACGCCCTTCGGGCATGGACATTACTATTCCAATCCCTCAGGTCCATAACTTTTTTCGTATGGACCCTTCGGGTATCATTCCTATTATAAAGATAGAACAATTGATAGAGGGAAACTAGATAAATAGATAGAGACTGATTAAATAAAATAACAAAACTATAACGAAAAGAAGTCCAAAATAAAAAAAAAGTCCAAAATCAACAAGATAACAATAACAATTATCTAAATAACAATAATCATATAAAATAAACAACGTGAAAATTCTGTATCTAATGGTCAGTGGTTTGTCAATAACGCGACATAATGATATATACATATAAGAATTGGATTAACACAGATTGCGCTAGTCAAATTTGAATTTTAGTTGTTGGGTCATACTATTAATGATGAAATAATGCTGATGTGTTTATTGAACGTAGAACTATTCATTTATATTGATTAAACTGTATAATTTCCAAGCAAAAACGAAAGGTATGCAAATGCATGCATTAATAATATAATTTGATTGTAAAACAAAAATCACTTTCTAAGAAATTTACAAAGCAATAAGTCCAATGTACCTGTTACTTCAACCACAAGTTATTTGAGCATTACGTTACTCTACACACTTTGTTTCGGTAACCATTCGGAGTTATTACAATGGCCATAAACGTCATATAACCTGAGTAAAACAGAAAAAGCGTTCATGCATTTTAACGTGTATGAAATAGCTCTTGTTTGTAAAATAAATCACAATTCTTTTAAAAGTCATGTAATAACACTTATATTGGGTTGGGGGGACATACATTGCTGGACCCGAGGGCACGGGGCCGGACGGATCGAAGTCGAGGCCTGATGCCCGTCCGGTTCCGTGTCCAATGGTTAAAGATATATTTTAATAAATCGAAATCGATAGGAAGGGTTGAAAGAATGGGTAAATAAAGAGATGAATGATAAAAGTATGGGAATTTAAATGTTAATATTCAGTTTTTAAAACAAAATCAATCTTTGTCATTGAGCATTCCAATTTTCACAAAGAGCGGTTACATTAGAGGACAGTTGAAGTTAATTGTAGTTGTTGATGTCATTTAAATAATTAACTACAAAAACAAATAACATTTTGTGTTATTCATTTTAGGTCATCAGTGATTTGGGACTTGCAACTGCATACACTTATTAATGATATATATGAAAACAAGGCCGATTTACATAATTTTGGTAAGGATTGATAATCTAGAATGAAATATTTTTGTGATTAATAAGGCAGTTTAATATTTTGTTTGACTGATTTCGATAACTATATTATCTAATTTACCAAATATTGATATTTGCTATATTTCGCATCATCATTTTGTCTAGCAAACTACTCTGATGTCAATACACATGAATTTGTAAGGACAGCCGCACATCAAATTGATGACATAATTGATCAGTAAGTACATATATTAGACACACGAAAATTAAACGTATGTGCATCGTGATGTGTCAGAACTCTCTCTTTCACTATTTTTTATATTCAATTGCATGTTTTATATGTACAATGAGAAATAAATAACAATGGACCATAATAGTAATATCAATCCTATGCAATTAATGCGAGCGACTAAAAACACACATTATGTATTATCAGCTAAAATAACCAAATCTGTATTAAATAGAAAAAAAGTCAAGTTAAAAAGTGATACTATATTAAGCTACTATATTTATTAAAGAAAAATAAGGTAATATATACATTGCAGTGATTGAAAGTAAGTATTTCATAGTTATCCAAAAGAAGTAATATAAGTGAATTATAGATTTATTTTTCTAAAATATAAAATCATTGACGTTTTAATTAGAATGATACAAAGCTACCACCATCAAGGCAATTGAATACTTTTAGAACATCTAAAATATAATGACACGATTCTATAATCATTCAAATGTACCTTTATTCAAATAAGTATAGAACGATTTCATTTATAATGACTAGGTGCTATTGGAATGGTCGAACATGT
Source organism: Hydroides elegans (assembly GCA_001703475.1). Classification (NCBI taxonomy): domain Eukaryota; kingdom Metazoa; phylum Annelida; class Polychaeta; order Sabellida; family Serpulidae; genus Hydroides; species Hydroides elegans. The sequence continues at coordinate 85,251 of LQRL01180199.1, read as the reverse complement.
GACCTTTCACAAGATTTCGTCCAATCCTTTACAGAAATAGGAGTATGCTACACATTTGTATCACACGAAAAAGTTTCAATGTCAGGTTTGTCGCCTTTTTTTGCCGTTTTTCTTCGTTAAATGCATGCTAGATTTGGTATGTTTATCACTCTTTATAGCAAAATGTATAGCATTATTAACCCTTGTTTATTTTTAAGGATCGAAATATGGACTCGAGCTTATCCTTAACGTTGAGCAATATGAATATATGAGAGGGCCAAATAGCGATGCAGGAATAAAGGTAAACTAACTCAAGTATATCAGACTATATTTACATCATTAAACCATTACATGATTCTCATCATAATATCATTGTAATATTATTCGTGTATCATACAATTTATCATAATGCTATGTATATAATATTAACACGTATTCAATATGAATATGCTTGTAGATACTGTTGCATAATCCCGATGAGTACCCATTGTCACATAGCAAGGGGTTTTCTGTCATGCCTGGCAAGCATACGTCTGCGGAAATAAGACTGACGGAGGTAATGATTGATGTAGAAATTATATCTTATGCTATCAATTAACCTTTTTTAATCCCTCTGAATTATCTGCAGTAGGCATTATTTTATTTTTTAATATTTGTTTAAAATGCTAAGTGTTTTTGACTCCCTAGTTTTGTTATAGATGAAAGCACTTGGGTCACCATACGGTGAATGTCGAAATGATTATTCAGCGGCTCAGACTTCAAATTGTATGTCGAATTGTAAAAGGGAATTTATGGTTAAAACATGTGGTTGTGTCGATGTTTATATTAACAACGATTCGCGTAAGCATACATTTTTATTCATTCATTTATTAGTTTTTCGGTATGTTTTATTATCTGATACATCATTATTAACTCGCAATAAGATTGAGTTTTCATGAATGTTTAGACCTTTGGTCTTCTTGTTGTACGCAGTTAACATTTTGACATTCTTTTCTTAAATTCTTGGGATAACAATTCGTAAGGTGAGACATTGACCGAACAAATACGGATACAAAGCAGGAACCAACATTTTAAGTTCAAATAACCCGACATAAATATCTGTACTTATTTACAAATTTTTATTTACATATGCTACATATTCACATGATAAGGAGTAAATAAGTAAACAAAGTTTCAATCCTCATTAAGCTGAAGGATAATGTGTCGAATTTTATTTACATATGGTTGTATAAAATGTTTTAGATCCAACATGTGACATTTCGAAACTCTTTGGATGCGTCAGACGACCATCAGAACCTGACGGTATCTATAGATAATTTAAATATGCTAATTATATTTTCAAAATATATTTTTAGTTTCGGTATTGCCTATTTTTTGGTCTAAACAAAGTCTTTAACATATCAATTAGTAACTTGTACTTTAGATGCCGGAATGTTAAACATAAAAGATTGTTTTTACATCGGATAGACAAAATAAAAAGATGTTCCTGTGACGTGCCATGTGAAAGGAAAAAATATGAGGTGTCGTTATCGTATGCCCAACTGTCAAAATATAATATCCAGAGGTTGGTAATTAACAATGAAACCAAACGCAAGAACATAGGCGAGAGGGTTCAAAGAGCGATGGAGGCCTCCAGACGAGTTGACCCTGGTATGTCACAATACTTGCATTTACCATTCTAATATATCGGTTTAGCACTTTAAAGTACTGTATTTTTGTTTGCCTGATTGCCTTATAATGTTATCAACTTTTTCAATTGATGTTGTTGTAATCGTCCTTATTTTACATTTTACCTAATTATATATATAACACTGTTAGCTGTAGTTAGAATGAATGTATGCATGGTAAATGGAAAAGTGTTTTGCGAAAAAGTATTGCATTTTTATTCAAAAAAATATATTATATTGTTTTAGAAACAACATCCATCGATATACTTGGTATCGAAACATACAAGGAAAAGTTTGATGAAATTGCCTATCATCTGAACGTTTCGATGATCATGTTTTGGTCAAGACATCCGGTATGTAATGAATATAATTTTACCTGTATATGCTATGGTCGTCTAACTAACTGATAAACATTGTTATTACATGTTCGGGGTGCAATGCTTAACGACAGGATAAGGAAGTGCCAGCGTGCAGTAAAATCGATACTGCATCTTGGCTCAACATCCATTACATTTTTACCGAGGTTCATTTAAACAAATGGTAAAAACCAATAAAATATTCGTAATAAGCCAATATTAACATGAAGTTTGGTTGAATAACTGATGTCGAATGGATGATTAATTCATTCACGATGATTTATGTACATAACAATAACTTATGCAATCCTTATTTGCAATTAACGAAAATATTGTATTATCGCCCAACAATGACAAAGCATAAGAAATCATCTTCCAAACAACGTTTTTCAGGTAATTAAGAGAATACAGTATTCAGATTCATGATAGGTAGATGTTTATTGCACGATGGGTAGAATTGGAAGCACTAAGCCTTCGGCTTCGATGCATCCAATTCGACCCCATCGTGCAATAAACATCTACCTATCCTGTACCTTCGAAATGAATTCCCATAATTCTGATTTCACCAATACATGTTATTCTTAAATCTGGGTAAACTATGAAAAATATGACATTGTGTATGCATGCTGTGCATGTTTAAAATACATATTCACTGCATATTCTTCATGTGTATATATATATACAGATATATGGTCTTTGGGATTATTGGGATTACGTTCATATACCATTGGCACACGGAGTTGACATACTGACAAGTGATAAAGAAAGATTCATAAAGGAACTTGCTCGGAATGACGACATTATTAACGAGTCGATTTCGTTATATAGTGAATTTCTTGGAATGTATATAAACACTAGTAACGTACTGCTGGAGAGATTGAATTGTATACTTTGCAACACGCCTCTTGTAGCATTGAAACTCGATGATGTTTTTTCTGCACGACTGGAAAATTGTGAAATTATTGTGACAAATAATATCAACAAAAATTCATCTATATTTTACTATTCTAAGGAGTTTCAATATATGAGTATTTGTCAAGCAGCTTTAAATCATGTAAATGATACACCTTCATCAAATCAAAATAGATCAAATCAAGATTTATACAATTTTAATATCACAGAGACTGAAGTGATTAATGAACTCCTTGATCAAGACTGGTTTATTGATTTATGGCCTATTCTTTCGGAAAATATTAATTTACGACAGAGCATCGTTACAATGTCTCATACATTTTTAGATTGCTCTAAAATGTTATCTAAGGTGCAGACAAGCATCACTCAAATACAGAATATTGTTCATGAAATAAGATATACCATAAATGTGTCGTTATCTTTCGACATCAAAATAATATCAAACTTGACAACTCGTTTGTATTACGAGCTACTATCTCCTGATTTTCTAAAAGGCCTAAGCATGAAATGTTTGATGTCGGGTTTTGATATACGTTATAGGGTAGGTTTTTTTGAGGACTTTGAAAACTCTATAAGGATTCAACAAACATTGGAAAACACACGACAAAACATGGAATATATCATAAATACAGCTATGCTGACATTGAATAAACTAGAACCATCTTTGAGCACCCTGATACGAGATTTCAAAGAAAATAACATTTCTAAGTTGCAGCTGGGATACATGTTTCTAAGTCTTCTTGATCGTAACGGTCTTTATTCTGTGGTATCGAACATTCTATCCGAAACATATGAGCTTAAATGGCGTGCGCGGCACTTATACGCATTTTTGCGCTCTCTTTACTCTAACCGTTTATATCATAGCTTAGTCAGCTATTCCTCATATTTTTGGTACCTGCAACTCTTAAACCTGGATCTCAAAAATGGGACAATTCAACTTCGAGAATTATACACTGCCCTCGATAACGGTGAATTGAACATTGATAACAGGACACAAACTTTCGTAAGTATATTGTCATTGGTATTCAAGCTGCACGACACAATGATTGAAGATATAATGTTTTCTTTGGAGTCAAAATTCAATGGTTTTGTTGATTATGAAGATGAATACATCGGGCTAATAGCTGAGTATATAGAGGCTGGAAGAATAGACAGACGATTCCTTCTGTGAGTATGAACTCATGAATAACTAAAAGATCTACATTGTTACTTGTTTTGTTTAAAGAGTTTAAAGAATGTTTTGAGAATTATCTTGCGATCTATCCTTATAGTGTAAATTTTGTTTCGTACATGTTAGAGAAAACTATCTCCAAGTGGATATATTCTTTGGGGAAATGAGTTATGAAGAAATGATACAACAACCGTTATTTAGTTACTCAAGCCTACTCAGTGAGGTAATATAATCGGGTTTCTATATATTTTTGTATTCAGTACGTTGATTACTAAGGTCTTTATATCATGTATAACTATATACGGATATACTGTACACAATGTTACAAAAGTAAGCGAAAACAGATATAGTTCAAGCAATTAGCAAACAAGAGTAAAAAACAGCAATGTATTGTATTGAGTTAGGGGTGAGCTTGTCAGTCCGTCTAACCGTCTGTCGGCCCCCTTAACATGTGATAGTTTGTGCACGTGAGTTTGCTATCGTTCATCGTTGAAATTTATTTTCATTCAACTGATTAGATATTTGTTTATTCTAGGGCACTTGAAAATTGTTAAACATTTTGCTGAGCTGTTTATGCATGCGACTTTTGTATGAAGGAAGGAAACTATAGTTTTGCATTTTATACACGCACTCGTGCCTAATATGCTTACCCAACATAAGTTTGAGACTAAAAGTACATTTAAAAAGAAATGAGTTATCGAATCAAGTTATATTTTATCAAATTATGTTCTTAATTTCGAAATGCAATATACATTCTTTTTTTATTGTATTTTGCCTTGCTCAAATTGGTGTAACCTCTACGAAATATATGGTGTTTACATTGGACTTCGCCTAAAAAGCCGAAAACCGAGAGCAGCTATTTTATTTTTTTAGGCATAAATCTCCGAAAATAGCAATTTCAAGTGCAAATATAATTACAATTATGCTGATTGAACTATATGCTGACAATTTTTTTCACAAATTGAAAGCAAATAAAGAAAATCGTTTTTTGCAGTTTTTCATAAAAAAACTAGGAACATTTTTTTAGATTCTTGAAAAGTTCCTTAGTGTGACCACATTTAGAGCAATGCCTCAAAGTTCTAGATGTTTGCCCCTTGTAAAGAATTCATTTCTGTATAACGTGCATGTATTGTAAAATCAAAATATTGAAAACGAAACGACGAATTATTGAGGTAAACGTATCTTGAATAAGCATATTAGTTTAATTCTCATCTCAATTGAAAATTGTTGTTTCTGGAGCACTTTGATAAAAAAGAAATAAAAACAATTCATATTCATGTCGATCTATCAATCGTCTTTTTCCTCGAATTTTCTAAAATGATTCAACAAACTATTAATGAATTAAGCTAGTGCTCTAATAAACATAACAGCCCATATTGATGTTGTGCTTCGTCAATGTCTCGTGTAGATCAGCCACAGTATCGACATTGTAAAGGAAACAAGCTGGAATCCTATATGTTATTTACACAAATATATATTGATGTTTTACTTCGTCAAGTTTTCGTGTCGATCATTGCATCACGTTTTAAAGAAATCAAAAGATATCTCATTTTATATAAACACAACAACAATATATTGAAAATTTACCTGGTCAGGTTTTCTGACGATCGACCACATAATATAGAATGAACCAAGCTAAAGCTAGTCGATTGTGATAGATAAAAAATGGACAGTCTGAAATGGAGCAGGGATAATAATTACGCGAGTAGCGTAATGTTGTGAGTGTAACGTTGTGAGACCGATTATGTAATGAAAAACAGTGTGATAACAACGTTGTGAGGAAGACGTTGTGATAAAGACGTCGTGAGACAGACGTTGTGCGAAATACTTCATGAGAACAATTTTGTGAGAAATACGTTGTGAAAAAGCAAATAATATCATGTTCTATGTTTACTCGATCAATATGAGTGACAAGTAATGTATATTGCATAGACTAGAAGCTTGATATCTCGGATGCCAATGTTTTTCCAGTGTTGGCCATGCTGAATCAAATAATTGGAAAAGTCCACAGTGAATCGAATACCTTTAGCTTCTAATTGTTTTTATAAACTAATGAAATGTAATGTTTAGAGCATGTAGAGATTAAACTTTGCTTTTATAAGAGTATTTCACACATTGTTCACTTGTCACAGAATAAACTTATTTCTTGTTTCAGATAGGTGGATTTCTTGGACTGTTGCTCGGTGCTAGCATTTTAACACTATGTGAAGTGTGTGACTATATATGCTTGCGTTTATTAGATTTTTGTCAAAGAAAAAGGAATGCCTAACTGGTATCTTGAAAGACACATTAGCGAAAGGCTATGCACAGTTGCACACTCATGTGACCTAAATTATTTTGCAATATTTGTACTGCATTTGTATTTGTAGGACTTTTATAATCGAAGCTAAGTAAATAAAATAGAGTAATTAATACATTTTTTTTGTTTGTGCATATGAAAGGTAATGAACTTATGCTTATGACTAAAGTTTAATATTATTTGATATGAATATATATCATTGATTTGAAAATACTTCTATTCAGCGTTTATTGTACGAAACTATGTTTTATCATTTATGAAATGTTATCAATATAATCTAAATTTAGGTGTTGTGATAATAAAACCCTTGAGGTCATATTCATTTAATTTCTAATAGCACAAAATATTAGATCTATATTATATATATTTTCACAAACATTATTATTTTTTTATAAATCTTTATTTCAGGAAATCCCAATGTAGGTTAAAGGAGCTCATTAAACGATAAACACGAGAAAACATGAACATTTCAAGGCTGAAACCATTACAGATACATAAATACATCAAGCATTTAATTCTAATTACACTAATATGTTAACAGTTTCCCAATATGTTATCATATATATCGATGCACTTTAATGAAAAAAAAAAGTTTATTGTTTGAATTAATTCCAACAAACGATATTGGCTTGTCATGTGCACACTTATACACATTAAACTTTGCAAGAAAAGAGTTTTCAACAATATTATAGTGTAGTTTTAAAACAAAGGGCTCGACAGCAAACCCTTTCTTTAAAATTCAGTTGTGGCTTAACGTAGGTTTCGAATTAAAATAGAATAGGTTTTCTATACAAGCAATAACTATTATGTCAAAATATCATCACTGCACACAGGTAACGTTATGCCATGTGATATAAAGGATAATTAGCAATTGTGCAGCCGGTAAGAAGTATATTGAGAGGCAAAGATAGTTTTATATTAATTTTGACCGCTATTCAATGAATGCCAATTTTCCTTTGTAAAATAAATGCCTACATGTTATATAAACTCAATTGACTTGCAGTAATCTCGTTTGTTGACATAAAAAATATAAGGTCGTTGCCGTACACTATTTGAGAATTCACAAAGATTGTTTTACTCTAGATAAACAGTGGACATTATATCCAAATATCACTCTGCAGAAAACGATATCATATTTTTATGAATGTTATCGCAACTGTTCTATACCATAAAACAAGCACCAACCATGCAATATAAGGCATTTTTATTGTTCGATACAATATGCAAACCAAATTACAATGACCTATTTGATTAACCTATATGGTATAATACGGATAGTGAGAATATTCTAATCTAAATGTGATTTCACCGCATTATTGTGTCAAAAACATTATACGATTAACTGAACTTTTAAACAAAACTGTCTGATTCATGAAATAAAATAAGACATACTTACATTTAAGATACCATTTTACATAAATAAACACTTAGGCATATATTGTAAACATAAGGAAATGTTGTTAAATCGAATTGAAATTGTTTTCAAACTAAAGATAAATTAATATTTTACTTTGAATAAAACTGGGTTAGGCACACTTAAAAATGATAAATTTAAATGTGTTTAAATTTTCAATTTCATCCTATTGCAAAGCAGGATTATAAACATAATTGAAGCTATAAAATCAATGTTCCATTTGTTATAATATCTCCAAAATACTATTGTAATATTAATTTTCTTCTCTAGAAGCACATTATTCAAATGTGCATCACAAAAATACTAAACATGATCAAATATTACGTTTAAAATAATAATACATTGACAATAGAAGAAAATATTTTTATTTACATGTTATTACACAGAAGCTGCTTTAAGTGCGCTTATATTCAAATTTGTTACAGCTGTGACTATCGAAACAGGCAGCGGTAAATTCAAAAATATTACACCGGTCTTTTGTGAACATCACTGGCTTCCAATAAAATCACGAATAGATTTTTAATTTATCATTCTGACTTTCCGCATCCTTAACCGTACGGCCCCGGTATTCTTGAATGACTTAGCTACAATGCCAAATTAAAAGCGTTCTATCCGGTCTAACACAATATCAGACTTTTCTAACCCAAATGCAGGACAAGCCATATGGTCATTCTTTGTATCGACCCCTATTATGCTCTGCCTACTTTACTGTGGACCGAACATAATTTTGATTGTCTCAACAGAGCTGTCAAAACGTATATTTGTAGCAAGGTATATAAATTTTGATGTAACGCCCTGCTCTCTGCTGTATTTTTAAGGTTTTAGCTGATTATTGTTAAGGACTATATGACTGTCATTATTTTGTCTAATTTAGGTCGCGTAACTCTATGTCAGTGTATATTGATAAACTTAGAAATAGGCACCATAAATCACATTATTACATGGTTAGGGTGTATTTTTTAAAGAAATGATAGTGAAAGGCTAGGACACAAATATAACGTGTATTGCACCGTAGAAACGCCTGATCTACTTTTTCATAGATAGATAGAAATTTTTCGGGATAATTTATAAAAAACACATTTTAAACATTTCGTGTCGTTTTTTTTTCCTAAATTACTTTTTTTCTTTATATTTTTGCAATATCTAGGTATTAAAAATAACCAAGCAAATTCCTACTTTTAAAAAATAAATGAGTATTAGAAAACTAAATTCTTTTTACGCATAGTCGCCTTCCAGAGCCTTTCCTTTCTAAACAGGTGGATTAACGATTATTTGTTACGTCACAAACCAAACCTCAAACGCCATAACGTCATGAACTCAAACATAATTATGTAAACAACAGGTGCAATGATGGGAGAAGGAAATATAAGAATAGTGTTCCCAGCTAATTTTAACGAATTAATTGAATGACATGTGAAATTTATTATCATAAATCAACAATTATATATTTTTTTTCAATATGTATTTACCATGGCAGGCGAAACCTATGATATGTAAGTTGCAATTAAGATTTTATTTCGAAGTGCTCAAAATACATGCATAGCACATGTACACATATTCACCTGCATTTAATACCTTAAGTCCACAAATTCTTGGGCAATCCTTAGATTAACCCCATTTTTAAAAACAAATAGGCCATTACAAAATCATCAAAATCAGCGGTTACCCTGTAGTAAATGGAATCCATTATTCAGATTCAGGATGGTAGATGTTAATTGCACTCAGGGAGTCGAAGTGGATGCACTGAGC
>LQRL01180199.1:54760-75694 GCA_001703475.1 Hydroides elegans | reverse complement strand
CCGGCTTCGTGCATCCACTTCGACTCCCATCGTGCAATAAACATCTACCCATCCTGAATCTTCATAAAGGATTCCCATATTATTACATGGTCAGGGTGCACCGCTTAAAGACATGATAAGGAAAAGCTATGATGCAATATTTCTGTGTATTGCACTCGAACTATTTTCCGATTGCACTTCCGAAATTATATTTTCCTAATGAAACAATATATACATGAATTAATGTTTAAATAATTGATTTCACGTAGATTATTTTCTGATCCTAGATGATTTATAAGCGTCACATCGCAAAATCTACCTTGATTGTCAATATTATTAAACATATTTTATTATCGCCCACGATGACATGGCCAAAAATAAACTTTTTTGGTAACGATTTTCTTTGTTATTTCATATAATAAAGGGAATATATTATTCAGATTCAATATTGTAAGATGTTTATTGCACTCACGGGTCAAATTGGATGTACTCAGCCTTCGGCTTCGATGCATCTAATTTGACCCCTTCGTGCAATAAACGCCTAAAAATATTGAACCTTCATAAGGTATTCCCATAATATTATTGTCATTATCACCGACTGCATAACACCCCACACAACCCGATAATACATCTCCATTGTCATCAGGACCATTGTGCATTACATTGTACATCTGGACCACCTTAACTTACAGTAAATACCAGTGACCTGTATGACATTGGTGACGAAATGAAAGCAGGTCACATTTGAGTCATGTCAACTGCAATGAAGACATATCCGCCGCCTGTACTAATACCGACTGCAAAACCCTTCTTTTCTATGAACATTTCCTTGACTTTACATGTGATCTCCATTCAAGTCATCGAGCGACATCATTATCATGGAAAAAGCACAAGAGGAGTTCGTGGTTGAAGGGGAGCCTCAACAGTGCATCAGAACTATTACCCTCGAAAATACCAAACAAAATGTGCGATTTTTCTGCCAAAACTAAAAGGATTTTAAATGAGTCATAAGTGAAGTTCTTCCCTTGCGGAATTTGACAACAATTTGAACAATGTGCATGCCCGACCGGTACACCGCAAAGGGATTATACTGTCAACCTAAATACAAATAACACTCAAACAAAAACAACCGCCGGAAACAACAACACATTTTATATTGTCTACCAAAAGTTTATGTTAAACTGCAAGTTTGTAGACTAATGCGTCAGAAAATAAAAACAAAACATATTTACCAGAATGAAATCTCACTTTTGTAGAGCAAAACATCTAACCAGTACCGGTCGTTAAACCATACTGAAAATGCATGACATCTTTAAAATTGAAACAGAGACACCAGAACAAGTCTAGTTGTAGTTAAACTATACAGTTTTCATGGTATTAAGACTGTTTCATTAAGTTTCATTCTCCAAAGAAGGGCATTTGCGGCATATGTGATTCTTCCCATAAATTGTCTAGAAATAAGAGTCTAAGACCAAACTACGAAGACCATACATTCCAAAAGGCTAAAGTTCGCAGGATTAAGAATCCAAATGAAGGAAAGGGCTATAAATTTGCGGCTACTTTCAACTCACAGCAAGTCATGTACATTCCACAAAGTAATCGTTGTGAAATATTCTATAAGCAATACCTCTCTTGTTACAATTACACAATATACCAACTGAATTCAAAATAAGTACATTGCTAATTTTGACATGAAGCACGTAACCGACGGATGCCGACGGATGCGTAGTTTGAAATAAAGACTTTAACTCTATAAAACCAATCACGGCCAGAGTAAAGATGACTCCATGCACAGAGCCATTGCGATCATGGTGACGCTGTCCGGTGACGTCTTTCTACCAAGCCAGCTCACCATCAAAATTTGCCATGCACGCCACAAAATCATAAATTGTGAATGTCGTGCAACAATATAAATGACTGGTAAGCACACTCTAGTTACATGGGTATTTTACGCATGCGTATAGCAGATGATGATGTGACTAACATTGATGTGAAGTGGGTGATGTAATTGCAATTGAACGCAGAGGAACACAACAAGGTCTACTTTAAACTTACCCACAACCCCGACGTCAATTTTCGCGGCTTTTTGATGGTTTGGCGTATGCCAGCATGGGTGCAAGGTCCTTTGGTAGCAACGACAAATGGGTTTAACTATTCTATGTCCTGATCCAGGCACTTTAAACAAACGTAAAACCTTCTATAGATGCAATTACACCCTATCTATAAACCATGTTATATATTCAATTTAGTCAAAATAATAAATAATGACTGAATGGTAATGTATGATGACATAAAATCATATAATTTTGCGAATTCAGGTTCATGTGGTCTAGAAATTCTCGAGGACACATGTGATTGCGATACGTACATGGGTTCGAGTGAAGGTACTATTTGAATTTCGTATTAATCTTCTAAATATATGGTTTTAATTAGTTTATATAAGTAATTGTTTTATAATCTATATATTAAAGGTTTATATATATATATGTGGCAGTGAAACTTTAATTTAAGCGAAACTATAGTTTCGCTAGCGAAAGATAAATTTCTCTGATGATTTTGGAAAAAAAATATTAAAGATACTTTAACAGCCAAAATTGAGAATTTGGCCTAAAATGATTATGTTGCATGTATCTTTTGATCCAATTATGTGTATCAGTGACATAAAGCACACTCCCAGATAGGATTATGTGTGAGTTGAGTCATGAACTGAACTCTGGGATTAATTGGCTTATTTCGATTACATTATTGAATGGAAATCCGTAAAAAGCTTTGGACAGATTGGTTAGATGGCCCATAATATATTTCTAGAGATAAAAAAACTTACATGATACGAAAAATTAATCTTTCGCTAGCGAAATTAAAGTTTCGCTAAAAATTAAAGTTTCGCTGCGACATATATATATATATATATGTTTTTCAATACGTGGCAAAAGTGCAATCGTACTGCAAGGGTAATCTTGATAAAAAGGCTATGGTCAGATGTCATCCCACAAATCATCATGTTTTATACCAAAACAACAAACACGAATATTATACAAATGTTTACGTTATGTGATAAATGATCATACACGTATGACACATACTTCGATGGAAGGACAATATATACCTGATTTTCTCTCTAGAACGTTACGAAATACTGACAATATATTGTCCTTTAAAAATCATAAATATCGGCTTAACACAAACATTGTAAACATACAACAAAACACTAACAACTACTATGATTCGTGATTAGAGAGGGAGAGAGAGAGCGTGATATACATGCACGGGCACAATTCTCTCGATTTCAGCAACTAGGACAAGAACCCCGTGATTAAAAAAAAGCAATGAATATTGTTTTATTCGTATTGGCTCAAATACTGTTTGTTGTAAGGTTATCAAACCCCAATATTATCAAATAACTACATTATTAAAATACTTGATTTGCCTCTCTGGCTATAATTATTGAGCTGTAATCAATTACAGAAGCCCCACTTCTTCATACGTAAATGGCAAATCCAATCATTAAAATTAGACGGCATTTTAATCAGACACATGTTTGAGTCGTTATCAGTTGCTCATCTATAATTAGTTTGCTTAGATAAAAAAAATACCATTGAAATATTAGATAAACTAAGAAAATATGTGTTTCAAAGTTTCGCGGGGGTTCGGTCCTAGCAGAAAAAAATCAAGGGGCTTGTGTCCTGCATGCCGGGACTGTGGCAAATACGATTGTGCACGCCTGGATTCTAGTCACATACAATTATGGGCCCGTATTACAAAAAGAATATTTTTTGTTCTTTTTCTGCAAAGACACTTCAATAAAATAGCGGTTTTAACCTTCAGCCTTGTGAATTTATGAATGAACCAATTCAAAACAATGTCAAGCAAAAACATCCCATGACTCAAATATGGAATGCACTGGTGATTTAAAACTACAATAATTGGAAAAACCAAAAACATGTTCATTTAACGGAAACAAAACCTGAGCGCGGTAAAACTCGAATGAAAGAACCATCTCCATTGCAAACGCCACTTTTGGTTCAAACGATAGCAACGTCCAGCAAAGCTGAACAACAAATGATTCCCCCTTCCTAACCTGACAACAATTTCAGGTTCATGTGTGTTTAATGCTAGTTAAACCTACCCTCAAGTCATGTGCGGTAATGCAAGTTGTGGCACACTTTCCTTGGACAGTCTTGTTTAACTTTTTCTCTTGGTCCGTTGCACTAGTTTATCATGTAGTTTTGTTTCAAGCAATTTCTTTCTATTTATTTTCCAGCAAGTTGTTGAGATCCAATAAAGTGTTGTCTTTTATGCACACCAAGGTTTTAATTTGTATCCGAAAAAGTTTTAAATGAGGACATAATAACCTGATAATATCATATTGTTCTAACTTTGTACAAAAATATGATACACCTTTAAATATTTTTGGCGATATCATATGAAACAGGATTGCTGAATAAAGGGTATAAATATTCAAACAAAACTGTATAATTGATATAGGCTATATTATGCTTTCGAAACGTTTTTGTCTGAATTACACACTATGTTTGCAAATGAATATTACCCCTAAAAGGCTGTTTGTATTTCATATATGAACAATAGCAAAGGCGTTAAAAATCATAACTTATTGAATCGTTGAAAACGTATCTATTTTTAATCCCATCTCCAACACCGTTACCAGCCGCCAATGAAATGGTCGACATAGATACAAGAAGATTTTATTATGCGCGTTGTTATTTAGCATTTTGACATTATAAGTTAAGACTCCCAATTATTCACATATTTTGAAGTGTGCTTTTTCTTTTCTTATGATAATTGTTTGTGGTGTGTATTGCCGTTTGAAATAAACATTGCACAATGTGTGCATACACCAGACTGATATTAATAATTAACAAAAAGATATATATACTTCACTTACAAGTATGTGAAACAATATAGATTTGGTATTATTGTACTAAGATACGCATTAAATTGCGAATGTGGATGATTTTACAAGATGATATTCTAACCAATCAAGGTACTTTTTGTATTGAAAATAGATTATGCGGAATTGAGCTAGTTGATCAGCTACAAACAAAAAACTTTTTTTTAATTGCCAGTCATCCTTCATTAAAGACGGGAGATCATAGGTCACTGACCTTCTAGTTTCTCTTAAGTAAACCTTCTAGTAAATTAAAACATTCGAGGCATATCCAATTTTCCCGATGGTTCTCTACTTACTCTTTTATTTTCGGAAATTCGAGTATATTAATTACTACCTGACGAAACTTACCCCTTAATAAGACTATTGTAATCAAGCAGGAAGACGTTACCGGATTGCTAATGACAATTTCGAGGTTATGCCTTGAACAAATCTTTCGACTTTTCTTAGCACTATGACGATGTTTAGTGTCTTACAAAATGAAACAAAAGGTTAAGATTTTTAATTTGTAAGTTTTATTTCACAGTGCTTAACATGTTAGGGATTTAAAATAGTATAGACACAAAATGTTTTTCCTAGTTTTCGATGATCTTTTTTGTCAATTTGATGCCAATTTTGATTTTCGTCGGCTTCGAAATATAAATATTGTTTGTTTCTGAGAAAGCACACCCTATAACAAATTCCCATTCAACACCCTTAAACGTTCACATTCACATTCAATTATCTTAGGAATTAAAAAAACATAAACTTCGTCACCGACACATTTTTACAGGTAGAAAGGAGTTTAATTGACATATGTATTCGAATGTTGAGTACATATTCCATGCAAGGTACATATAAGTTGATCTCTATATCATATATAGCGCACTCATTCTCATTATATTTTGTTGTGTAATTGCCGATGAACTTGCGACCTGACCATCATCAAACAATGAGGAAATTATGATATTAAATTAATATTAGAGATCGGGAGGTCACGAAAAGATAGCACAGCTTGATTAATTGCCTTGTCCAGAAAGTGAAACAAAGCCCTATCCGCGAAAAGCGAAACTTACCACCGTATCATTTCTTAGAAAGCGTGATAAAATTTGAGAATCTTGAGTATTAGACACCTTAGGCAGCTCCAACTAACGCATATGCAGTATAGTTTTGGCTCATTTTAAGATTGTCCAAGGCCCGGATTACATTAATTCGCTAGGACTGCGATTTTCACTGTTCACTGTTCAGCGTGATAAAGAAATGTTCCAAATAAAAAATGAAAGTGTTAAAACATATAACCATAAATTGTAATGAAATCAATAAAACCAAAACATTCGAATGAACGATGCTATGCCATTTTGCAAAGATATTGGAGAAAACGTCATGCAATCGTATGAGTATAGCAACATTTTATAAGGGAGCCAAAAATATATACATGTGTATGAATATATATCAATATCAAAATATGTCATGTAGACTTAAATGAATGATTTCAAACATTTGTCATTCAGTATTAATCTTTCTTCATGTTTAATATTTAAAAAGATTTGCTAACCTTTATTTTCAACCTAGCGTTTTTAACAGCATTGATGCAAGACAAAGCACTTTTGTTAACTAAGTCTTCTTACAAAAAAAAGTGTTTGTATTTGATCCAATAATTGCACAAATGAGCAATATCAATCATTTATATAACCCTTACACCCTAAAGCTTATCATAAACCAATAATTAAAAGCATGAAACCTAAATTCCACACTAGCCTCGTTTTGGTTTCAATGCTGCATGCCTTATACACACACATTGCTTATGCAATGCCACAGCGCCCTCGTTTTCACCCCCAGCAATCTGCAAACGCTTTAAACATTGCAGCTAGAAATTCAGAAAGGCGGCTGTTAGTGGCGACAAGGCATGAGTTTCACTTGTCACATTAACACGAACAGAGCAAGAGGTCTAGTGCTTTTGATTACTGTGGAACATGAAATGGCATTATTTGACAATTAAAACCCAGTGTTTTTGTTCTATTCGTGTCTCGCATTACAGCTATCTCTCTCCCTATACTCGCTAAACAATTTATGGATTATTCATTGAGCGCCGGTCTTGAGTGAATGATCTGCTTTGATTTGAACGCCACCGGAGTAAAGTTCACGATATAACTGTCGATGATAACGAGTCATCTAGCATAGCACATGTAGGATCGGTTCGGGACAGCAATGGTGTAAAAGAGCAAAGAGCAAACGGTAGATACATAACAGTGATGAGGCAAGACGAGAAAACACCATTATTTCGGCTCACGAAATATAAACCAACAGCTGGTAATTTCTGCTAAGTGTTCAGTTCAATCTGATCGCCTGATATATCGAAGCGGCGGAAAAAAAATATCTGGCGTTTCTCGCTCAAAAAGACATACGAGTTTGGTATTCGGGTTTCCTTCACGGATCGGCCCTTAGCTCCACCAGGCAACCCGATCCACATCCGAGCTCACCGCGTTCCTTGACTCCTTGTTTTTTCTCTTCGGTTTTCAGATGAGCCGCCTTTTTGGAGGGAGTCTAAATAGTAAGACGCAATGTAATTCGAGCTTACGTACTTTCTTACCGAGAGGAGTGCTGAGTGTAATTTTACCGCAGCGGTAACAAGGCAAATTGCGGCCGCCTTAGCGTACTCATTTCTACAGGAGTATACACATTTTACGGGAATGCCATTGACTTTGTATCGTCTATTATATATAATATATAAATAACATAAGTTTCCAGCCTGGACCGCAAACACACGATATTATTCATAATTGCACCGGATATTGTCTATGTTCTCATCGGATTACCATCTTGTATCTGGATAACGGCACACTGCGAGACATAAACGTTGGAACAAACGCGGTGATACGATGTCGGATAAAGTCAGTGTATCGAGTGATAGCGAGGGGGACACTAATAAAGGCGATGAAAATTTGCCACCAAGTAGAGACACGGGTATGGACAAATACGGACAGAGTGAGCGAGATAATGTGGAAAGGAGTAAGTCAGAAAATGTGGTCGGGAAAATGAAGCAGGAATCCAAAGATGATATTAAGGTAGGCTATCTCATTGGTATTTTTAAATTGTATGCATTTACTACTTTTGAAAAGGTTTAATTGGCAACATGAATTATCGATAATTCACACTTGTTTACAAAGACACTTTCAATGATACACCGTTAAAGGTAAGTTCAACTTTGATAAGCCTGTGTTACCAAATTCGAATCGAGGAGCTTCCCGAAATCTTCACATACTGGAATATGATATGGTTTAAGTACTTATATTCGTCATTTCTAATGACCAACTCCATCAAATGATATTTTTTGTGAAATTGACTGAAAATATGAATTAATGAGCATATCTTCATTAATGTTTATTGCCCGTGTTATCTTTATCGATTATGAAAACATATCAAAACCAATTCAAAGAAAAATTTTGATTTATTGATTAAGTGTATAAACGCTTTTAGTTATTTAAAATGTGATTAACGTTGACCATAGGATGGACTTTGAAATTGCGTAAAGTGTTCGGCCACTGCGTCATATATTCTATTCCTTTTCAGTAAAACGTCATTTGAAATTTATAACGATCTACATAGTAAAGTAGACCCAGAATAAATCTAATTAAGCTAAACATGTCTTGACTCAATTGTCTCATTTTTTGTCAAGCGGTGGTATAAATTTAGACACGGATATCAAACTTCAATGTATATGTTTTAAAAGCAAACGCTCTCATGTGATTTCGGCAAATGTCTTTGCCACTGAAATCCGATATCCCCCTTTAGCATTACTGATGCGTTCTTGAATTACAGCTCTCCTAGTTTTTTTATGTGTCACGTTTTTAAATTGGAAAATAAACCCCAGATCAGTGTTATTTCTCGCTTGTTTTGGACGACGCAGTGATAATAAAGCGCAAAAGCGGATGTGAGCGGGTTGCATGTCATTTTTAATAAGTTTTGGGCAAATCATGGGGAGAGGGGGAGGGGGTAGAAAATGGGCGGAATTTGATATGGGTTTTTCGTTTGCAAGCAGCAGACATCATACAATGGACATACGACCCGCGCATTAAATGTGCGTTACATGATACCCACTTAAATCTGCGACGCCTCATTTCGACAACAGTGAAATCGATTATACTCTAAATCAACACGGCAAAAGTTTAATTTTGTTTTCAAAGTAATGTGTAGATAAGTAGATGTTGGTTTTATTCGAATATCATTGATGTTTGGGTTACGAGCATTCCACTCCATATTTGCTCTCGGAATTCGAGTTTACATTTTTTATTCTAAATTATCAATTTTTATTTATTATGGGGTCTGGTCTAGGTGAGCATCGTGATTGACCGATCTTTTCGATTTTCGTGCAAAATAGTAACACTGTGACACTTTAAATATGAGTGCATCGTGTGACAATATATAAAGATACATTTGAAACTGAGGTCTTGCCTTACTTCAGTAATGAACATATGATTGCTTCATGATCATCAAATAAAACCGAGACAATTAAACAATAAGCGATTCAAAACAATTTGTTCTCCTTTTCATGACTAGAAAAACTAATAAGAACGTTGTTTATCCGAATGTGCCTTTGATTTGATGTAACTTTAACTCAAACGTCTTTTCACAGTAAATGTATTCTACTAACGTTGCGAGTAAGAACAACCTCTGAGTAACGTTGATGAATAAAACGAGAATAAATATAATATTTTAAAAATTTATGTAGAAATATTTTTTACGTTTTCGCTATGTCTCCTTTACTGTATATGTGGATATGCGTTGATTATACAATTCTGCCAAAAAATGTCATACAATATTTCGAATCATTTCCATTTCAACTTTTTTTTTGAAAATTGATCGCCATAATAACTGAATTTGCGATAAGAGTCATGGGTGTGTTAATTGCAGACATGTGTTTATAATGATGCTACCATCGTGAGATGAAATTTTGTGATGAAATTTCATATGTCAAGTTAATTATTTCAATATCAGCTTACAGCGCAAAATGACACCTTTTTGCATTGGGGAAAATGATAATAGGCCATGTAACGTTTCAACCTATTGTGCCTTTGCAGTTGCAATTGTATTAAAAATGACACGAAGGTATTCAAATACATATATGGATAAAGGAGAGTGTGCATATTGGTGCTAAAATCCAGTTGCTCAAAATACTATAGCGGAATTATAACTCCTGCTAACCCTTAAGATTAGCAATTAATTGTTTAAGAGTGTTTATTTAGTTGTCATGAGAGAGAAAGCTGGTAGGCCTATATACAGTATATATTTGTCGCGAACGACTTTGCAAATTTAGTTTATTTAGCATTTTGACATTTAATTAAAAAATATTGAAGTTTTGTAAATCTTTCTAGGCGGCAAAAGGACTATATTTTAAATGAAATATCTATTTATCTAAAACTACAAAACGCAAACATTTTATGAGTGCTACTCGATATCATCTTACTAGAATCTAACTCGGTCTTGTCTATACCCCTTTATAATCGCATGATAATCTTCAATTAATACCGAAATCAAATTAATTTTGGACGTCATACAGATATTATAATATCGCGGCTCATATTACTATATGCCTTATGATTTATGTAAGCCACATATTAGACAAATAAACAGATTGAAATTCACACAAAAGAAATGTTATCTTATCGTTTAAGGTATAACATGAACTATGTTTCATAAGAAATTGTAAACTCCATATCATAAATGGTTTCCATCGGTCCCACCAACCAACCCAATGTTCTTTCTTACTTTTAATTAACGAGACCATGGAGTCAATAATATGAACCTGAAATATGACACATGATATGCTATAAATGCTAAGCTAACCTTTAACTTCAAATTTCAGTACGTATTTAGTAAGAAGTTATCAAGTAATTAATGTGATAAGGGTTCTGTGAAACGACACATACGCTTCTTAGCCCGAGGGGACATTGATTGAATTTTTAACGCAATATATCTGATCCACCATTTTTCGACGGATCCAGGCAGGCACTCATGCTTCTCAAATGACACGATTTTATCGATATTGCGTCAAGTCTGGACGGTTTCTAAGGCGTTATTGAGATAAAACTGGTTCACTCGAGTGATACAAGACGGTCCCAAAACTATGATCCGTTTGTCGAAATGGGATCAAAGGCTTTGAATTGCTTCCGGTTGAAATTAGAGAAGCTAATATATGGATTATATTTTTCGCTTATTTTATATTTTGTTTCGTTCTCCCTTATTTGTCTCAAATTATATCAGGTTTATCAGAAACATTTTTTGCGAAGTATCGAACATCGGGCTTGTTGGGATTTTATTTTGCTTTATATTCTTATTATCTTATTTAATATTCATATTTATTTCGAAAAACAATATGTTTCTTTATTTTGTCATATTGCTATAAACTTCAATTAAAAATGATTATTTATAATGCTTATAATCTTTATAATTATATCTTTTCTAATTGTCTCTGATTGAAACCTACATGTAAGCGCATTGTGATACCAACGACTTAATACCGTTTCGAGATAACATTTCCAAATCCTAATCTATCAATTTAGATCCTCGAACAAAACTTTGACTGCCTCCAGCTAATTAGAATATTTTGTTTTTGATTGCAGTAAGCTATGAAATTTTAGCTGCATGGCTTAGATTTCTTTCGGTTGTTTCAATCTGTCCGTACACATGGAGCAAAGATCCAAATAAAACATCAGAGCCCAATCAACAAAACAACTGTTCCACAAAGATACGTTCGAAACACCAATAAAAATCCAGTAAAGGAAAACTCAAAATTCTTGACATAACAAAAAAATGGTGGCTCACATACTGTCTATCTGATATTTTTCATCGATACCGAAACACGAAATGCAATCCTGGGCCAACAAAAAAAACCGTAAGCGAAAAAAGCCTTGATGTTGGCGAAAATCAATCTCATTGAGCTATCCAGTTACGTCGAAACATCCTCTCCTCCTCCCGAACGCAACTGCTTCGGGACAGGTGTGCTCTATCCGGAGCGCAAAAATATTCCGCCGTTACCGCCGCCGATGTAAAAACATATCGCGATCCCGATGAATAGCTGTGTATATGATATCCCTCCTCTTGGAGCGGAGGAAAAATAGATCCAGCTACGTATATTTGTGGACCGATGTATAAGTGGTGTTAGCGCGGTATGGGGCTGGGTGGCTTTCGGACGGGGTAGGCCCAAAGAATGGTGACCGAAATGCGGGTAATGCATCGTGATATAGCTAATGTATCGATAAGTCATATACGTCCTAAAAAGTCCATTCATTTGCAACTTTATGTGTACATACATGTATAGGCCAATACTAAAATCATAATATTACAAAATTATTAAATTCTATGTGTCTTGCTCAAAATAATAATACATCAAAACCGATACAATCTAAACAAAATACTTTGTTGCAAGTCGTTATATCGAGCGTCTTGAAAATACCCCCATTAAAAAAATAACGATTTATAAATAAATAGAGATTAAATAATTAAATTCAATATTTAACAATAATTCTAATTACAACATCAGAGCTTCCCTGGTTTCCAGTGATTGTCATTGTTTTCCCCCTCAAAGAATGAAAGCTATCTCGTTCCGTTGGTTTCACCACCGTGTCAAATTCCACGCTTTTATAATGAGGGGGTCAAATTGATGAAAATAATCCGGGTCGAAAGTTTAATAATTAAAACCTCCATCTTTATATATGCATTTATATGGGCTTCCTTATGCTCAGCGCTCCAGATCAGATGACATTTTCCCAAGGCAGTCATACAAGAAGCAAAAACAAAGCCTCCGTCATCGAGTTACTTCCATTACAGAAATCCAATACGCGCTACTCCAATTTGATGCAGAGTGAAAGAGATCGTATATAGTGGAAAAACCAAAGTATCACATTTTTGCGCGCCAGTTTTATTCGTGCGACGTAGTAGAATTCGCTATTTAAAACGATGGAAAGGTCAGGGTATAGCTATATCACAAAGAAAGAAGTGTGAAATTCATTTTTCATTGCTTGCATTCATGTATGTAAGGGTATTTGACTTTCCGACTAGGCGTTTTCGAAGTTGCAAAATCTATATTGCTATTCAATTTAACTATGCAAACCATTTTGCGACTGCAATAAATTAAGACTATCGAAAAGCCAATTTTTACATAACCTTATTTTGTCAGCTATAAACGGTATGTGTGGTATAGATAGGATAAATACAATTGATCACCTACCGAATTCCCCATTATACAATACATTTTACAAAATAGACAAAATGACTTTACACAACTTTTCGCAACGGCGGCGTCGGTAGATTGATAGATATCAAAAAGGCGAAGCTTAATCACATTCGCCTTATCATTTCTCGAAACATTGATGCATTAGTTTGAGGTGGTGTGTAATTTGCATTATTCCCTTT
Organism: Hydroides elegans; assembly: GCA_001703475.1. Taxonomy (NCBI): domain Eukaryota; kingdom Metazoa; phylum Annelida; class Polychaeta; order Sabellida; family Serpulidae; genus Hydroides; species Hydroides elegans. The sequence goes on along the minus strand of LQRL01180199.1, from coordinate 62,418 downwards.
TGTTTTCAATCATGATCGCAGTGAAACCCTGTCTCTCCGCTGTAGCATCTTGATACGGGTGGAGCCTTCTCAAATATCGCCGCTATATCGGAGCGAAAGGACTATTTAGTTAGCGAACTAAAGACGATGTAATTATTCATAATAAAGGGCGCGCAGTGGCAATGAATAAAAGTTTGAAAACTGACACAGAATATGTCTCCTGAACATGCGATGCGAAAAGTATGACAGATGAGTTACTGTTATCTCTACCAAAAGCTTTCACTTAGGCTGTGTTCACAACCAACTCAATATTCGAATATGCGAGTCCATGAAAATGGGCTGCGTTTCCATCGAAAGTCAAATCTAGTGTCAAATCGCGAAAGGGTATTCAGCTAATGATATGAATAAATTGAATTGCTCAAATGATTCCTTACCGATTAAATATTCGCACATGTAGATCCATAGAGCTTGCAGTAGGCTACTGGAGAATATTTGGGTATAAATATAGGACAGCTGCAAATTATTCATGCAAGTTTGTTTCATATGTTTTAGTTCAACCTTGTATAAATTATAGTTATATATGATATATAACTATAGTAAGTATCTAATCAAGCTTTAAACTATGGCGGTAAATGGTCAACGACACCTTGAATTATGAAAAAGTATGCGATAAAGAATCGATATGAATTACCTAACTTCAAATTCGGTTTTGATCTGAAAAGTTAATCAAATTTTACTCGTGTTAAATAATCTTTGAAAATATTTCACATATTTGCACACGTTCTTTCACACACACGCTCGGGTAGCGCGAGAGATAAAAAATACACATTCACAAAGCCAATCTACTCAAGTTACTCGCTTAAAAAGGCAGCGCCGTGAAATCCAAACCCTATAGCGGGGGTCGCGCTCTCGGATTTAGTGGGGGCACGGGAGAGGGAAGGGAGGGACTGGAGATCCCCCGAAACCCCATCCCCTTGTCATTTCTGACGTATATGTATTAGCGCCACGTAAGACGAAGCGGTCGGAGTAGGGTGTCGCGGGAGCAAAGGAGGGGTGCTGACTTTTATTGCGAGGAATACAAAAAGTCGCCGGGCCCGTGTGCGGTTACACGCTAGAACCCTCTCGGCTTTCCTAGCGGCTAGGGGTCGGATATCGCCGTGCAAAATGGAATTCATATTTGTCAGTATAGTGTTTCGCGCCCGTAATACCGAATCATAATTACATAGTCATCCGATTTCTCGTGAAATCGCCGCCGCCTTCACCTGTGTAAAACTCGAAGCGGGCTCAATCAGGAAGGAGGAAGGGAGGGAGGGAAGAAGAGAAGAAGAGAGGGAGATAGGGAGGGAGAGGAGGAGAGAAGAAGAGAAGGAGAGAGGGAGGGAGAGATGGAGAGAAGAAGGGAGGGAGAGAGGGAGGGAGACTAGGAGAGAAGGGGAGAGAAGGGGAGGGAGGAAGGGAGGGAGGGAGGAACAACATGCATTGAGGAGACTGCTGCCCCCACGGTGTAATCATTCCTTGTTAAATAGTTTTTTTGCGCTTTGTAATTACATATCTGATAGGATTTCCATCAGCCTCCAAGTCGAGGGTTGTTTTATCTCGCCCTTCTTTTCTCTTTTTTTATTCAGCAAAAAGCACAATAGAAACTATATTAAGATTTAGATCTACATGCAAATTACGAATTTGCCTGTCATCTTTTAATGTATTTTGTGGTAGTGATGGCATTAATATCAGATTTCTTCACTTAAAAAGCAGTTCTTTTTTAACTGATATTAATGTTGGTTTCGGATAGAAGTTTGAATTTCTCTCTTTTTTGTCTTCAATCATAAACTTTTGGGTTTATTTACAAAATTGGGACACCTTGATATGAATGTGTGTGGAACCTTTACAAATTTCCAAATTGAAATGCAATATCAATGCATTGTAGGCAATATTATATTTCAAATGAAACTAAATGTTAATTACACCCTGCCTTGTATCATCGCGTTTATTCAATGAATTCCATAGAAATAGGTGATAAGTTATCTAACACAGATGTTACAAATGCATTTTAATTCCCTTCCGATACTGTTCGCTCAATTTTCGAAACCTTTCATGATATGTCAAACAGGAGAATTTCTTTCGATTTATTTTTTATTCAAATAAAAATGAGATTGGAAATTCTGGAAGTTTGCAGAAGGGGTAAACTATCCAGCTCGAATTTCCGCTTTATTTTCCGAATCGAACATACAAGTACGCTCCTATTCTTTTTTCGGTAAATGCTTCAATATATGTTTTTATATCGATTATGTTATTGTGCCCACCATCCTTGTCATCTTTGTTCTAACTTTGCGCCATCGAAAAAAAATCATCCCATGCGGGAAAATGTGTTCCAATTTCGGCTCCATTTTGGCAAATATGTACGTTTTCCAGTCGTTTTGGGCCGATGCATGAACGTCGATGCAACGTCGCAAATAGTAGAATAACGAACTATCGACGTTCCTACGACGTCGCGAAAAAATATGACGTCCGGAGGAAAACGTCAGTAATTATGGTCGCATCCTCGACGTTATTTCTTTTTTTGTGACATCACAAGAACGTCCTTTCCCAATGGGTCTGTGAGAAGGGAAGCTGTTTGCTATAGTATCAGTTTTCCAACTCGGGTTTCGCTTGAAGCACATGTCAAATTGTTTGATCGAAATGGTGAGTAGAATTCGAAATTACCAGCGCCGCCCGTGTTTCAATTACTGTCTAGAAGGCAATATCAATTGTTTTATCACTCATTGTCGGATGGTGATATTTTATCAAACGATAATGAGAAGGGTCTGTTGGGTTGTTGTTTAAGTAAAATGGTTTGTGCAAAAAGGTGTTAAGCCAATAATGCACTTTCCCAAAGTGACTATGCCCTGGAGTAAAGAAGGGCTTGGGAAAATCAAATTGTCATGAAGGGAACCCTTTGAGTAGTTTAGAATTATATGTTGCCCTGCCTACCATCATAACTAGCTTATATATGATTCGTCCAAGATAAGGGTTCCGACAAAATACTAGGAATAGTTTTCCCAAGTAAGTCAAGTATCTACATCGTGATTATAATTGGTTTTAAGCAACTTATATGGAATCAGTTAACATTTATTAATATCAATTAATAATTTGATTTAATAATCAAAAATTAGCTAATCAGTTTTATCACATGAATGTTTCCAGAACTTTGCCGAAGACACAATGAACGAACTTCTCGGTTGGTATGGTTACGAGAAGGCGGCGGACGGATCTATCGACCGGAAGCTCTTGAAGAGAGGCGGAACAACTTTTCTGGAGAAACAGCGTGCCGTTCACGTGACGCCAAAGACCAAATATGATATGGACTACTCAAATGAGAGCAATGACAGTTGTGGTATGTATATTGTTGAAGCAGGGCCGTTCTATTTGTAATTTATCATTTTCATTAAGGTATTTAACAAATATTACATGACCATCATCTATATCTCTTGTCTTCATGCGTTCGTTTTAACGTTTCAACATGACTTGCTTCATTACGTTCCGGCAGTAATTGCCATGATATGGTCCTGTCGCAACGTAATTACCATGGGGTATCTATTCGGATATACTATCATGGCAAAATCTGGGCCATTAGAATACTTTTCGATCCAGCTTTACATATCTTTCTTAGTAAAAAACGGTGAATAGTTTATGTTATGTCATAAATTGACGATAACCTAGAGGTGTGTGTCATTTTAGCCGCTTTGACTAATTGCAACATACATTGTCATTTGTGTTACAAATTATTTATTTCATACTTAAAAGAAACTACCAATCAAATTAGCATTAAAACTTCACTTTAAATCATTCGCTCTTATTAGCTGCGCATATATAATATTTCAGGGCATGCGAGTATTTTTTGTCTCGGTTAATGATCATTCAGGTTTCACGTTTCGATGTGTGTTTACGGAAACGAAAAATAGGACAAACGTTCGGTTTTATTGTTTGCATCATCGACGTTGGAATTCAATATCAACTATTTATAATAAAATTTGGGAAAGAGAACTACAAATATAGGAGAAAGAACACAGCACTTCATAATGTACAAATAGATTGCGATTTGTCCCGGTGTCATTTATCTTTTATTTGAAAACTTGGTTTCTCTCTGAGAAGGATGCAAAAAAATGGTGACCAAATATGAGCTTAGAGTGGCGACATTGGACACTGGTTGTAAATATTGAATGATCCACAAAGGCAGATGAAGACAGTCTCAGGATAATGCGGATGATATCAACCAAATCGATTGGATCTCGTTTTTTTTTGTGCAATGTCTTGTTTTATTGTGATTGTTGGGTTTTGTTTTTACATGGTGTTGATGTGACCTCATAAGGACGCGATGTCGACGCGATACTTCATTAAATGTTAATCGATGGCATTTGTTATCCACCTCGCATTTACGTTTAATATGCTTACCCAGCATATGTTTGGGACTAAAAGTTCATTTTAAAAGAAATGAGTTAACGAATCAAGTTATATTTTATCAAAGTATGTTCATAATTTGAAAATGCAATATACATACATTTTTTATTGTATTTTGCCTTGCCTAAATTGGTGTTACCTCTACGAAATTTAGGGTTTTTACATTGGACTTAGCCTAAAAAGCCGAAAACCGAGAGCAGTTATTTTCATTTGTTTATGTCTAAATCCCCGAAAATAACACTTTTAAGTGTAAATATGTTAATCATTATGCTGATTGGAATATGTGATGACATTTTTGTCGCAAATTGAAAGCGAATAAAGAAAATCGTTTTTGCAGTTTTTCATAAAAACTAGGAAATTTTCTAAGATTCTTGAAAAGTTCCCAAGTGTGAGCATATTTAGAGCAATGCCTCAAAGTTCTAGATTTTTGCCCCTTGTAAGGAATTCATTTCTGTATAACGTGCATATATTTTAAAATCAAAATATTGAAAACGAAACGAATTATCGAGGTAAACGTATCTTGGATACGCATATTAGTTTGAGGTACTAACAAATGCTAATATACATTTTTAATATACAGGTTTGTATCTCAGTTACATGTTAGAATGAGGTAAAACAATGTGAATATACATTTTTGATAAACTGGCTGAAATTTATAAAGAGCACCTGGCTGCATGGGTTTACTCACCAAATCACACATTTTCATTAATGCGCGGGTGGGAGGTTGGTCTATTGATTAGAAAAAAAACTTTTTAAAATAAATGTTTACTGCAACTATATATATGGTACCAGTTATGCATCTAAAATTACTCATAATCTTGTTCTAGATTGCAGATATTAAAATATTATATGTAAAATTCCTACGAAATTTTCCCGTTTCACGTAGAATTTTGCTTTTCGCAAACAAGCCTCCATCAAAAATTATGTTATTTGTGACATGCTTGAAACAAAGCTCGTCCGATATCTGACGAATTTTTTTTCAGTCATCGTGTAGTACATTACGTGCGGCTCGTCGGCTTCTCCTCTTTTTTCTCAGAACATAATGGATAGTGGAATTTCTCCGGGTGCTCTCAACTCCGATACACTATTCAATATCGTCAATAAAGGCTCTTTTACGTATTTCGACCCAACACCGGGTCGCTTACACTTTATTCTAGTTTGAATCCCGCCCTAAAAAAAAGAGAAAAGAAAATTATCGACTTTGTCTGATCTTTTTATAACCATATTTGTTTCGTCTCGCTTCGTTTGGTCAAATATCAAATGAAACGTTTGATGTTTATCAGGTTTCCCTTTCATCGAAAACACTCTGTTATCATTGATGCAAAAACACAACTGCTAGAGATAATATATTGGTATTAACCAGGCATGGGGATTACCTTGTCTAATTTTTGTAATGCGTAATTTGGTTTTTAAAACACCTAAACATATAGTTGAATTATTATTAAATTGTTTTATTATTCAATTGTTATTTTCATCATGTGAATAGCAATTATATTCGATTGGTCCTTATAAAAATAGGACATTGCGTAAACGATTGCTACGAGTAGCTAAGTTTGAGATGGACTTTTATTTTCTTATGATATGTTTGATATTACATAAACAAAAAGTAAGAAGCATATAATGATGATTTGACAAATGTCTTTATTTCTATTTTCCAGGTGACGAGCCCAGGAAAGAACATGAAGTCGTTTCTCAAGTCAACTACAAAGACATTAATCCGTCGGATCTAGAACAAATACAAGGTAATTTGAGATGTTATCATTTACCAATCAAACTCATTCGAAATTCCAGGCATCATTTACATTGATAATGTGTACCATTCTGTCACTTATTTTTAGATTTAAAAGTAGTTTTGTCAATTGAAAGACATAGCATTACTTTCACTTACATCATTTAGATAACATCATTTGTGGCTGGATGCCTTAATATTTTTTCACAAATATTCGGCAGATAAAGTGATCTTCTCATTTTTTAAAATATTTAACATATTTTCTATTTCACGTACAATGTTAATTATAGCACATAAATTAGAAAAAAAATATCGAGATAGTTCGAAAAAAATCGAGGATCATATAACTTTATTATCTTATGCACAGAAACTGTTTTAGGTCTAAATTTCCCCTACAGTTTAAAATGCTGTATTCAGATTCGAATCAAAAACTTTGATCAGTGAAATTGGATCTTATCTTTAAATACCAACGAAATGCAACATACAATTTTCAGCTATCTAAAAACGAAGAAGTCTGATTAAAGCGTTTATCTCATGATATGTTTGGGTACAAATTGATATATCAATTTCATTCTTAAATTGTAAGTAACAATAAAAAAGAGGGGAGACTAGATTTGCCCCTTAACTATTTGCTTGTGAACACCTCAACAACCCCCAGCGAAGGGGTTTATATCGAGAAAGAGATTTCGCTGATTCGATTAAGTTGACTGTTCGAGTGGCAATTTGAGGCTACAATGTCCTCAATATGGACAAGACATTTAATGATCCGCCTTCATTCTTTGTTTTTTTTTTATCTGAGTTTAAATAGGAATGAAATAGATTTTGATCTCTTTCAGAGAATATGATATTACTTATATTGAGAGAATATTCGTATTTTATTTGCAAATATTTACAATTAATTGAGAATGGATCTAGAATTCAAGTTTTGGAATGAATATGAGAAGGTGAATCCAAGGACACCCCATGAAATTAGGATTATTTTATAAAGAAAATACTTTAGACATAATAAATAAGCTTAAGACTTGCAAGTGAATAAATATATAATCGGTGTCCACACTAGCTGTTTCTTAAAAAGCTGCTTCTACTACTGCAGTGTAATCGCGGCCTTAGGGCTTGTTCACACGGGAAGCGACGAAACGCGGCAGGAGGCAATTTACTTATTTTTTTCTTTATAGGACTTAGTCATTTTTTTTAGAATCGCCAAACAAAAGGTGTTCACACGGGAAGCGACAGGCTCAGGACGATAAATGTTTGACATTTTAACAAACAATTTACTTAGACAAGTTGAGTTGTTATTCTTGCCACAACTGGCGGTGCAAAAACGCAAGGGGCGATTCCGCATCGCCTCTCGCGTTTGTGGAGATCATTTAATGAAAATTAACAGTTAAAAGTCTAAGAATCGTCAGCTGTCGCGGCCCATGTGAACACCTTGTCGCTCCATTTCCGTGCCTAAAACGCGTGCCGCTTCCCGTATGAACAAGCCCTTAAGAAATATTCATAAAATGATAATGTTAAA
>LQRL01180199.1:3141-17496 GCA_001703475.1 Hydroides elegans | reverse complement strand
TAATTGTTTACGGACGGACGGACGGACAGACGGACAGACGGACAGACGGACACGACGATAGCAATAGCCTTCAGCCAAAGTGTTGGCTGAGGGCTAAAAACCAAAGACAAAATGTCACACATTATGTCACACATTTATACAAAAGAAAACATCTTTGTATCAACAAGGGTGGTCACTTTGCGTGTTTTCCAATAAAGGACATAAAGTCCAAAACTATAAAGTTACTAGACATAAAAACCAGAGACAAAATGTCACACATTATGTCACACATTATACAATTTCCCTTTTTTACAATTTTAAACCAATCTATAAATTCTCTTCTCTGGGTAAGTAGCCTACCTGTTTAGTCAGTCGAACCGACCACCATATGCCGAAGGTACCTTCATCAGGCATTAATTGTTTTGCACAGCCTCCGCACACGTTAATGCGATCCTCACGGCACCTGTTAGAATCCAGGTAAAATCTAGTTTAAAATCAAGGTAAAATATAGGTTAGAATCTATGCTAACATCAATCTATACTATACAGCCATACTAAATTATACAGCCATAGAGTGTCCCATAAAAATACTTGATAGTTGTACACAGCCTCCACATGCGTTAATGTGATCATCACGCCACCTGTTAGAATCAATGTAAAATTCTAGGCTAGAATCTAGGTGAAATCTATGTTAGAATTTAGGTAAACCTGAATCTACTAAAACTAAACAGCCATAGAGTGCCACAGATTAATAAACTGGATAGTTGTGCGCATCCCCCGCATACGTTAATACGATCCTCACGACACCTGTTAGAATCCAGGTATAATCTAGAATAGAATCCTGGTGAAATCTAGGTTAGATTCCAGACAAAAATAATCTACCAAAAACATACAGGCATAATGTTTCCCAGATAAATAAACTCGAAAGTTGTGTACAGCCTCCACAAGTGGGAATTCGACACTTACGGCACCTGTTAGAATCCAGATAAAATCTAGGTTATAATCTAGATAAAACAATCTACCAAAAACATAGCGCCATATTTTTTTCCGAAAAAAAATAGCTTGATGTTTGTGCACAGCCACCACATACGTTGTCGCAATCATCAGGGCACCTGTTAAAATAAAGAAAAAATCTTAGAATCTAGGTAAAAACCATTAACCCCAAAATAACAACCATAACCCATAAAAGGGCTTTCTGTCCCATATTGCAAAAACTCGACATTATTTCCCAGACTTTTTGACTGGGATTCATAAACTTAAATATTCGGGAAAGTTTATAAATTCATACCACTTCTATTTCAGAATGAAAATAAACAAAAACAGTGTATTATTGTATTCATCGAAAAATAAATCACGCAAAAAGACTATCAATAAACAGGCCCTACACAAGCCAGTGAATTTCACATTGCGTTTAACGTGTTCATTTTTACTAATCTTACTAATTTTTACTAAAACGAACCTTATGAACATTTTATTTCAAAATCCGTTGGTCTGATACCACACTGTTTCAGTGGAATCTTTTGGCCTAACTCTACAGTTGAAATCAATGCATTGAATTCAAAGGCATCCGGAGAACAAAAAGCCTAGGGACATATTCAATAACTGGCACTTTCTCGTGGACTTGACAAACATCTCTCGGCTCCGCCTCTTGATTTTTGTCACGTCCATTCGAACGGAAAACACCGTTCGAATGGACGTGACAAAAATGTATATAACATACGGATTACCCATCGGTGATTACACAGGCTACACACAACCTCATCATGACCCCATGCTGACCTCATATGAGTTATTTCTAGGTCACCATGAGCTCTTGATGAGGTGTTTGGTAGACTGGGATACGGTAAATACCTGCTATTGTCGACCCCACGACTTGGTCCATAATATTGCATCGAGCTCCCTGCAAACGCGTCACCGAATGTTGCGTAATTTGTATCTTCATTTGCGAGGCTTATGGTCTCCATGGCAATCCAAGTCATTGGATCCATGGCATAAGCTGTTTAAATCAAGAAACATTTTGTTTGTGACCTTAAACTTTTCTTTGGGTCTTGTGACATCACAAGCTTTACCCAGCCTTTCCTCTTACGAATCTTGTTCTTAATGTATTCAAAGGGAACTGTTCAAGCTTTGCAAAACGCAACGAGCTTTTAGGGACTTGCGATAAGGAAGACAAAATAAGAAAACTCGAAAAAGCTTCACATTATGGCCAGACCCTAAATACATCAAATAAGGGGCTACATACAAGATAATATATATACACAAATAAAAATATTTTGGGCACTTGTTGATTGGTTCTGCTTAATGAGATATCAATGTTCAATTAAAAGAAAACATCAATAAAATATATGAGCTCTTTCTTTATAGGGATGCAGGGTACAAAGGCTACCTAGTCATGAAAAAAATCTATCTTATTTAACATTCTTATTTTAGGTACAAGTTGCAAATTTGCATATTTGCAATAATGACAATATAAAATCGTTGAATTTTTCAGTGATGTTTTGATTGAAATATATCTTGGACATTCTTACCTGATTCTTCCATTTGCTGTCCCGGCAAATCTCCCGAGCCAACAACGAAATATCCATCGTTGTACAAATTCTGCGATATAGCAAGACATCCGGGATATTTCTTACACAGGGCTACCGGTGGAATGTTGAAGTTATGCAGTCCAGAGTTAGTGCGACTTCGCTCTATGCGCGATATGTTGAGTGAACGGTTTTGAAAGACCGACATTGACTGAGTAAATGTTTCTGTTTTGGTAAGTTGTTGCATTGCGGCACCGCAGATTATAGTGCATGTCAATATTAATATATTTATCAAATATCTCATCTTTATGATGATTAATTTGATATAAGCATATTTAAATTGATTTGTCTTGTTCTAGAATATTTATATCGCCTCAAAAACGCAAACATATGAAAGTGTCACTAACATATTTCTTCTTATCTATCCTCTTATCTAACGTATCTTATCTTTTCAAACAAAAACAAAACTCATATCTCATGATATATACATGATATATAACAGTTTATTCATTAAAGAAATCTTATATAATCTAATCAGCCCGTAGTGCTTAGAGCGTATACTAAACTTAATAAAGGGATAAGGTCGAACTTTAAACATGTTCTGTTTCCATGCATATTGATGTACTGTTATTCGATATTGATAATAAAATTAGCACAACATTTTTAAAAAAGAATAGAGTATCATATTTCGTGTTTATTTAATTGAATTGTATCAGTAATCAATCGTCAAAACATGCCACATAGTTTTGAAAATCATATTGTTTTGATAATCGATTTATTCATTTTTATAACGAACATGGAGCATGTCCGTTTGTAGTCCTCGTTTACAGAGCATCATAATTCCAATAGATTTTCCCGTGTCTTATATATTCAAGCATCTACGAAAGATTATGTGAAATATTGATCGATGGATTACCAATTCTTAGAACAGTAATTAGAATCCTATATGTGTTTTATTGATGGACCGGCATTTTCTTACTGTAATACAATTCATTATAAAACACAATCATGTCAGCGTCAAATTCAAATACGAACATTTGCTTTAGGGTAAAGACACGCGCTTGCGGCACAGCGATATTCAATAAAGAGAATATAGTTAACCCTGCGATATTGCGATATTAGGGTTTACTATATTTTCTTTATAATATTGCTGTGCCGCAGAAATATTCCACAAGCGCGTGTCTTTACCTTTATGGTCATTTTATTTTTTGATGAGTTCTCTAGATACATGATTCACCATCTAAATGTATTATATTACTCTACAGGACCGTTGGGTTTCGTACTTTTTTCATATCTTGGTAAAACATACGAGATGAAGTTTAACTACTTTTTTTTCGGAATGTATATTCATGGTTTAGAATAATTTTGAATGCTGAACGCAAATTATAATCACTATGATTTGCGTTCTATTTTTTTTTTGAAATTACGGTGCTGATAATTGTTTTTTTCTCGGGAATTCGGTTCGGAAAAACATTGAATAACTCATGCATATAAAACGTTTTGTTTTATTCATATTGTAAATTTATTAGAACATTATAGGATTTGTTGTGCGTTAATCAACAGCATCAATTAAAAAATGTAAATATGAATAATATGAAACATAGAGAAAAGGAATTATTATTAAGATTTCTTTAAGCCGAATATGCATGAGTAATCTACATTCAGTTTACGCATCTAACATTAAATTAATGACATTATAGCCCTGTTGCTATTCAAGGAATAATGTTTACATATTATAGATTAACAGATAATGTTATTTTCTGAGAAATGATAAGAGGAATGTTACATATTAATGAACTTTGTCCATTTAAGATGAACTCATTGTTAATCATTTTACATGCACGTGTTAATTCAATATTTGGTTTCATTGCTACAGACACACAATGCTTTATACAATACAATGCCATATTACATATATATTATACAATGAATAAAGTGAATTATTACATGTTTACCTGATTGAGTTGGTAATAAACATAGTGACAATATGAGGGCAATACATGTCCCGTATTTTTCCGGTTGATGAGTCCTTGTTGCTTCATATGTAAACAATAACAATCGTCATACAGATATCACGAGTTTTTCACTACAAATTGTTAACGATATTGCTTCACGTGTGTTGTTCAGTGATGAAACGTCATTATACGATTAATCAATACGCGAACACATTTTTAAAATAAAACCTTTATTTGTTTATTTCTCATTAAAATCATATACGAGTTAATTATATGAAAGATATTTGATATTTCAAAGTTAAGTTAACACCTCATTACAGATCAATGAAGACCTTTTTTGTTTGCACATAAGTGAAATCATTAAACAGACATACAGTAAACGCGCTTTATAACTTTGCATCGTGCGGGCGTGCGCACAATAGGATTTTAGCGTAGACAAATTTTGATTTAAGCGTGGAGTGGTTTAAGCGTGCGGGCGTGCAGGCGTTCGGGCATGCGGGCGTGCGAGCGTGGATATACAAACATTGTTATGTTGAATGTGTATATTTAATTTGATAGATGATTGTATAAATCATATAAAGAATTAATTCTCAATATTAAACAATATTTTTCTAAACACCTAGTTATTCGGCGGGCCTCATGTACCTTATCATTGAGACTGCTTTAAGTGCTTTAAGTTTAAAAACAATTCAATATGTGTTTTTACTTATAGATCTTCAATTTAATTTTTTAAGCAGATTAAACTTATGATATATAGACTGATTGAAATATTTTTAAAGTTTTGTTTAATATACCGCCTGTTGTTATTATTCTGAGAATATAACGCACTTATCATTAGACAAAATAAATTATTCATTTACTAGAGTAAATGTAATTTGAAACAATTTAGTGCACATATCTTAACACTTATAATTTATATCTTATAATCATAATAAGGGGTAATTTAATGTCTTTTTTTTAAAAAACGAATCTGCATACATAAAATGATACCTCGATATTAGTTAATAAAATGCTTTCAGATCAATATAATTCTAATACGGGAAGTAAAGGTAGTAAAGGTATTGGTTTGGTAGCTGCTTAAATTATAATTGAGGCAAATAGCAGAATGATGAATGGTTATGCCTTGTATCCTTTATACACACACACATAAGCTTGCGGGCGTGCGAGCTTGCGGGCGTGCGGGCGTGGAAAAAATAGAATTTAGGCGTGGAGTTTATAAGAGTGCGGGCGTGGAGTCTAAGCTTGCGGGCGTCGACGGACGAAGTTATAAAGCGAGTTTACTGTACGTTATTTGGTTTAAATGAAAGGATAACCATTTCTTTCAAATATTTTTTTTCACATCAATAAGAATAACATTTTGAAAAAAACTACATTGGTGAAAAACATGTGATAAAAAGTCAAACAAATGCAATAAGCATATTTGATAAAACAGCGGAAGTTAAATAATACATGATTTGCAAATATATATTATTCACATGGTTATCAAACTGATTATGTATTTGAAACATAAAGGTCCTTGCAACGCACAATCATGTCTTTGTCATTCACAACTAAATACTCTTTTATTGACAAGTAGATTTGCCCCATTAAACGTAGTTTAGCTCTTAATAGCTAGGAATGGAGTTTGAATTGCATATGACCAGGTTCATTATATTTTGTGTTACCTCCTTAACAACATATAGTAGTACAATCACAAAGATATGAAATACCCATATAGACTTGATTAAGTGTTTTTTTACAGGTGAATCAAAACTCACTTGATATTTAAACGTTACATTTCAATTCGACCCATGGCATTATTTGGTTGTGAATATTCTTGAATTCATTCTTACTCCTTCAATATAAAGTGTAAAACAGATCAAAATAATTTCAAAAGTCCTCATTTAAATTATGAAGTATAATCTTTGAATTATTCAACCTGACGACTTGGGCGCATATCTCAATTGAATGTTGAAACGTTATCTATTTCTACTTCACGAAGCTCCAAACATCCCACATTTGAGTCATCTTCATACTCAAAATGTGTGAATACATATTCACACAGCCCGTAGCTACACACACATTGATATTTGACTCTTATAATGGCCGGTTCAATAGCGATTGCATGGAATCCACAAATCTTAAACAAACCTGTTGTCTCCGTTAATTCATTTCTTCCGTGAACATACATAGTTGGATCAACACTGCAGTTGTTGTTTGACAGGATGAGGCTAATGTAGATGGATGAATTTGCTAACCAAACTGGAACAGTGTGCCTGTAACGTACATAATCAAATCACATAATGTCCTCCGTGCAATAATGTGTTAAGTCAACTAAATATGTTTCGTGTAATCTATCCGTTTAACATATTTGTACAATGCTACCAAAGCAATGCTGTCATAAGATTCGTCGTTTAAACACTTACTAAACCTTATTTTATTGACCGAGTCAAAAACATTAAATGCACATCTTCTCGAGGCATTAACAGTGTCCTTGAATTGTTTTACATATATAAAATAACTGAATGGGGCATTTAAAAAAACAGTTTTTTTTTCAAAATAAAACCATCGTTGCAATGGTTGGTTTCCGTACAAAAATTAGGAAACCAAATAGCATTCAAAATGTCGCATAATCTTAGACCTTATTTTATATAAAGGACCAAAATCGTTAGGAACAAGTGTAAGAAACGGTCTACCCTACAGTATAAACGATGATTTTTAATAATATCGTCATATTGCGTTAACTTTACGTGTGCAATAGTCATTTAATCAGACCAGGATATTTATTTAAATTTTAAAATTAAATATCCTTAATCTTATTACAATTGGATTGGATGTGTCATATCGATACCATGATATAGCAACATTAGTTTTTTTGTTATTGTAACACTGTCATAGTTACCTCAACCGATACCTAAATAAAACTATATGTTCAAAATGATGCAATACATAGAATTCAATTATTATATGATATATACTTTAACTTGACTTTACCTTAATGTTACATCATTGGTCACTGTAATTGCAACACTGTCCCAGATACCGTCATCCAATCGTTCTACCTCTCCCTCAATGTGAGCATGGTCTAGCCCGGAATAGAAGCCTGATAGAAAAAAAACAGAAATCCCAAATCCCAAATTTAACTAAAGACCTAGTATATACTCTACATATGACCTTCTATTTTGTGATATAAACCTCATAGCTGGAAATTTCGTCGAGCTCTTGTAGTCTGATATGAGGTTATTTGTAGGTAGCATTTTTGATTATACAAATATTGGTAACAAACTGTTTATAACCAAAAACATTAAACAATGAAATGTTATAATGATAAATTGTGATAAATAACACGGTTATCAATAAACTGGTACAGTTGATGTGCTAGGTATAATCAAGTTTTCAATATTCAGCTGATACCTTTTTAATAAACTTACTATGTTTAATATGAGAGTTGACATTTCGATTAGTTTCCATGTTTGAGCATTCACTTTTCAGAAAGCTTACCCAGTCTGACTCCACCACGGCTTTGCACTGCTCAAGCCTTAATATATAAATATGTTTACTGATACACTCAAATAATAATAATTGATTGTGATCAAAGTGTTATTGTCTACATTAAAGCCAGAGGTTGTACTCACAAACTGTAAACGAATGCCACTTTCTACTGTTATGCTACGATTAAAAAGTCATTCATAAGAACAGTACTAATTGATTGTTTGAACGTGTTTCTATCAAATATTAGTAGGGAAGTTTATTATCATTTAAAATTAAATCTATCATTTAACGAATGAGGATTAGCTAAATATATCAAGCATATATGAAAGAGATATAATGTCACTATGTTCCTGTTACATATTTGGAGTCAAACCATATCATTTAACATACTAGTAAAATTGAGGTGCAAAACACTACTTTTTCCCATATGTTAAAAAGGAACATATTTATTTAGCATTCATGCAGAGGCACATCTGTTAATGAAACAGTGATTGGTCACTGACAGAATGGTGAACGGTTTATATATTCTATACTTACAGATTACAGTGGTTAATCGCTTCCTGCAAAGTGTAATATGTGGTTATATCGTTGTCCATGCAATCTTTGTCCTCAATGGTTATATAGGAAACGTTTTTCTCATCACCAATGGCTGCAACAATTTATTTATAGAATCTGTTGTTTACTATTGTAGCAATATGGTTAAATATTACTTTAAAGTTAAACTATTTTATATAACCATCGTCGAAAGATAGTCGTCGTGAAAACTGGGCTGTGCTTATTCTGAGAATAGCGTTGCGTTTTAAAATGGGGTAAATCAATTTTCTCAAGACTATTTTCTCATGAATAATGGCAATGAATTTATTATTAAAAAACCCTTTAATTTTGTAAAGAGAACTTACCACATCCGTAGAATTCAACTCGGATCCCACCATAATACCCCGAATCCGGTATTCCCTCAGTAGCCAACATACGCGCTATGACAGGTTCTTGCAATGTATCGTGAACAACATCTGTTGTGCGTGATCCATAAAAAATCTGCAACATTGATTATGGATAATATTTGCTGACAGTTCAGGATAATGAGACAATGGTAAAATAGATATATTTCAATATTCAGAATATAATTCTGGTATTGAAGTCCTGATCCATGTAAATTAATAGCATAGAACTATAATAACTTACTACTTAATACTTTAAGGCGATGAAAGTGTGCCATATAACAGTTTTAGCACCGTTTTTTTTTTGCAAGATAATATACTTAATTTGTTTTATCATAAAGGGTAATTTCAAAGTGTCATAAACACGCATTGTTTTTGATCCATAAAATAATCTAAAATCAGTATAAATTAATGTGTAGACATATCACAGCCATAGAGACTGAGAATGCATAGATCGAACCACTAGCTCAAACAGTGTTACAGCAGATTTAAAAGAAAAGCAGAAGGAAAAAAAATGTACAACATTAAATGCAGATTAGATATTGCACAACAATGGAGATAAGAGTAAACACATTCATCGACCTGCACGCTGAAAACGTGTTTCAGTAAATCGAAAAGGTATAATTAACATTACAATTCCATGCCATCCTTTTTCTCCATATAAATGCATCATATGCAATAATAAACACAAATAATAAACCTCGAATCTAGAGACAATTAATAAGACCGGCAAATTACGATTAGTTCATTTGCAACAAAACACATGGTTGCACTCTTAAGAAGCACGGTATAAATCAGCTTAAATAAATAAATTATGCAAGACACTTTTACCCTCTCGACGCCATTTTCCATATACACCAACATAGAATCCGCAAATGCATGAGTGGCATGGAGCAGTTTGAGTTCCATTGTAAAATAACAATTACAATTTGCTCCACTGCATGTCGCCTGTGTGGAAATACCGTAAATACGATGAAGAGTTCCTGCAACAGAAGGTAATCATGTAATCATAATGGTGTATATATAGGATACCTAACACTTTCGAGTGGACATGACAAAAATCGCGAGGCGGAGCCGAGAGAGTTTTGTCATGTCCGCAAAAAAGTTTTAGGTATCGAATATGTCCCATGGCTCTATTGTTCTCGAGATGCCTTTAAATTCAATGCATTGATTTCAACAGTGGGGTATATACTTTTAGGCCAAATATTCCCACTGAAAACAGTGTAGCATACGAATGGATTAAGTTGGCCAGTTAGTTATTTGTTATATTTCAACCGAGAGAACAATAGAGTCAACATAAGGCTATGATGCTTTGTTTGGGGCTTGTGTATGTTCGACATTTTTACGAAGGTTAGATAATGTGGAGTCATTAGTTAATTAGTTAAAACATGATTTATTTGTATAGAATAATCGATTTATTTAGTGGTTCAAGATCAGAGGAATAGTAGTGTGAATGACAATATAAATAAATATCTAATTAATATTATAATTCATTAAAATACTACTATATCAAATAAAAATATAATTTGAAGACAATTGCCATATGGTAAAACTGATAAAGTAGAATAATAAAAAAAAACTCATTTTAAAAGAGGATATTCAGTCATACCGTAATTATCACGATGAATAAGTCATATGTGTATTTGTTCAACATATTGATCTGGGTTTAAAAGCAAGTCTATTAATTAAGCTAATTTGACCACTAATTTACGATAATTGATGTGCTATCACGTTACAAATGAAAAAAAAACAAGTCAATTAAAATTTGACCAAATGACAGAGTGAATAAAAGGTCTATCACGTTACAAATATTAAATATGTACAATTGCAGTGATATTAAACTTATTCGATATTAAAGTCATAGATTTCGTTTAACCCGGTTGTCTTTGAAATTAACATTATTAACATAAGAATGAATGTCAGATTAAAAACAAAGCATGCAATTTCGCTCCTAGAAATACATACTACTGTTTTATATCAAACTTACCCAGATCAAAACTAATTCGAACTGGCTGACCCCACCATGTAAATGATGCATTGACAACGAAACCTCCTCTTTGAATCAAGCTTGGATCATAATTGGCCGGCAGCCCTTCTGCATGGAATAGTCTTTAAATAAAACATGAACAGAAAAGGTTATTTTTTATTTATTGTTTATTGATCTTATATAGCGAGTGTTCTATTTAAAGCTCTATTTAAACAATTAGACCAAATTGTGATTTTGAATCTTATAATTCATGTTTTGCTGCTTGTCAAAACAACTTCAAACCCTTTGTCAAATGAATGTTTGAGTTATATTGGAATGTCGTTATGATTATCATACGAAAGTATAAATTTTTATGTCAGAAAAAACCTCTTTTTCTTGTTTACTGAAACACACTAAGCTATAACTATCTAGAAGTGTATTGAACATAATAAGCTATCTAAGACAGTTTTATAATTTATACAAACAAACGTTAAAATTATACCTCGCCTGGGAAACGTTTCCACCAAATGCATCTATGGCAGAAATTGTACTATCGGGCACAATTAGCGGATTTTGCACACCAACTGGTCTTGAGGAGCACGTATCACCTGTAAAATAATATTTTTGCCACAATTTATGTATAAAAACAGAAAAAGATAAATAATTAAAACAATATTCTTAATGAAATGCCTAAGCCATCATGTATTTGACACATCCTATTGGCCTTTTAAATATATAAAATAATCGAATATTTAATATAGAGAGTTCAGATACATATTGGTTTGCTATTGCAGTAAATGTTTGCTATGTATGAGCGTTATACATAAAACAAACAAAATACAATACATTTTGACACACCGCGGATCTTTGCTTCAACCAAAAGCAATAATAAACTAAATTAAAATATATTGATGATAATTGGATAAAACGAAGTTATATCATGCAGGTTAAAACGTATATAAAAAGCACGTCATAGATCGATTTAGTATATGGGATCTATTCAAATTGTGCTCATTTTAACACAAAAAGCTCTATATTTTACAATTACTTTTACACATGTTTGGTTATTTTGTATATTAAGAAAGGCTTGATATTAACTAGAAGCAAACACATGGGAAATTATTTTGATTGAACTGTAAGATAAAAGAAATTATAAGTGATGAATTCAAAATCACTGGACAAAAACTCACCAACAACAGTTACATTTTCCAAATAAGGAATATAATCTTGTATCGAGTCAACAGTTTTAAAGAATGTAAATGGTCCGTCTTGAGTGGACAAAACAAGGAAGTCATCTGTTAAAAGGATATGCATAATATGTATTTAGAAATCATATATATATATATATTCATATTTATACAATGTTGAATAAAAAACATATATGAATATACATCTTTATACAAGGTTGAATTTGAAAAGCATATGTGATAATGTATCTTTATACTATTTTGAATCAAACTTGTTTATTCCAACTTATGATTGACTCATTTATAAATACAGAGATGTGTCATCGATTAAATTAACTAACTCATTAAGATGCTTGTTATCGACATGAAAATAATAGCATTCTTTATGCTCTTAGACTTATTTTTACGTTTCATAAAATATCCGAAATATTAAAGCGAAAAGTTAAGTAAATTGACCTTATTTAAAGAAACTGAGCATATTAAGTTGAAATCCACGTCTTAAATTATATTCAAATAGTATGCAAATATATTTATCATATATCACTTTTATAAAGTTTATTTTTTCACCTTGAATAAAGCGATTGAGCGTGTTCAGTTTAAAGTGGATTTCGTTCAGGTCAGGATTTAAGTCGCTATTTGATGTTGATTCAGTTACACAAATGGCGCAACCAGCTGAAAGACAATTTTCAAATTAATTGAATAAACGTGTATCTTAATTAGGTGCATTTTTATTATGGTGAATTAAAGAATAATCACAATATTCAATTTTATGACGATACAATGCTTTAAAATATAAATAAAATAAGTAATTTCACTAATTTATGTATTAAAGTTGGTACGTGAATAACACAAGTTGATTCAACCTTGCAATTACACTTCAATATGTGAATCCCGATATGCACATAAACTAATAAGACGACGTTCTTTGGTAGTTCATTCTAAAAAGCCACGTTCTTGGATTTGTAAAATCATAAGTACGTTAAAAAAATGCAAAAAACACCTACCGTTCAAACTGTAATGATATGCCAAACACGTTTCATGCCCTCCACAGGATTTTTCACAAATGCCATGTGACTTAGCAAACTCGATTCCGTGGAAAGAGCAAACACCGTCCAAATTCAAATCAAAATTTGATCTTGCACTATTTATGTATACGATATCGTCACCTATATCGATATGGTACTGGGATTGGTCTAAATTTGAAGGCAATATGAATTCAGGCGGTGTATTCAAGCAATGGTTTGCAACCGTGATGTGAATCAAAGCCGAAAGAATGTAAGTTGATGTGCTGATACAAAGCAATGGATTGTCCATCTTGCTTTGTTTTTCGATGAAATTATTTCAAGCAGTCGTAATAATAGATTAAATGCTTAGAAAGGTTAGCATTAAACTGCCTTAAAATGAATTGCTTCAAAGTGCGTATACTGAAATAGTGGACGCTTACTGAAATAGAACAGAAATCGAAGAGAACTCTATTTACCTCCATTATACTATTTGGTAAATTAATAAAGGTAATCTAGTAAACCACATGACATAAGTCATATTAATCCCACATAAATATCAATTACTTAAATCAATTGGCAATGCAATCATTATTTCCGTTTAGTTGTCTGGTAATTTGAACTATTTATTGAATGATTCAATATGATGTGTATTGCTATTGTCAATTTGCCTAGTAAATGATTAATTAATAAAAACTGGCCATATGATACAGTGCCTGCGTTTCGATTATGAATGTTTGACATTTAATTGTATCAAATCGCGTTGATAATGGATAGTTTTAGTTGGTGGCCATTTAACGATAACGATAAAACCTTATAAGGGGACAACGCATGTGAAGTACGAACCTATATTTTATGCCGTTATGACAATTTATGTAATCAGTAGTAAATTGTAGTTACCTTTTGTGGTCTCAATCACCTTTAATGACATATTACTAAAATAATGATTTGGAGATCGTGACCATGATTCAGTGGCAATGTATTGGCAACATTTTAAAAAAAATAATTTATATATTAATTTTTGTCGGTTATTATGTATGTGTTCACTATACTTTTATATAAAAGTTTGTTATTAGTAACATGACAATCCCAATCAAAACTTGCAACGAAATGCATAGAAATGGCCTAAACAGTTATTGGTTCCAAAATATTTAGGTTTTTAGTTATAAATGTAATGGAATTCGACTTGTTTGATGAACGTTTAATTGATTCTTTGTTCAATCTAGGTATAATATTTTCTTACTATCATTTTATATTAGATTTATATGTCACGTCAAAGATAGATATTAACACCATATTCATCATAATTATATCTCTAGCATTATGTTTTTGTA